>JAOWBL010069418.1:9250-20187 GCA_028564865.1 Zenarchopterus dispar
CTGCTCCATCACCGCAGGAAGGGGAAGCCCACACACACACACACACACACACACACACACTCCCTCCCATGTGCACGATCTCATCTTTATTCACCACAATATCTTCAATTTTGAAGGTTCTAAATATTGTCTTCAGCTGTGCCTGAAAGGTTTCAACAACACTTTAGTGACATCTTGAACAAACACTTTTAACGGTTTTTTATCCAAAATCCAGCCAAACTACACAATCTTACATGTCAAATTTTCATTTTATACCATAAAATGTTGCATTTATGCCATCAAAAGCAAAATATATGTAGTCTGTGGATATTTTGGGTCAATTACATAGAAATAATAAAACCACCAGTTACATAATTCAGTTTTACTGCGATAAATGATGAGAAGTTCTTTACCGAGTGTTTGCATGAATGGATGAATGAGAAAGAGATTCTGAAGAACTTTGTAGAGGCTGGTCAAGGTCACAGAGACGTTATATAACCATTAACCAGACCTCCAGCCAGAGAGATGGAGATTATGAAGAGAAACCTTAAATCTACATAAGAATATAAGCAGAACGGGTACCGGCTGGAGCCAGTTTTAAAAATCATTTTAACCTGTTTTTTGTTGTTTTTTTTTTACCAAAGCTGGACCTGTTGGAGGTCTGTTTTGGGTCACGTGGGAGTGGCCTGTGTAGTGCATTAATACGGAGCATTTATCTGCAAACAGGAAAAGTCCTCCTCTTTTTTTACCAAAAAAGAAAAGAAAACATGAAAAGTCCAGTGTGAAGTAGGTGGAGCACAATCTGCTGTGATGTGTACGCTTGGATCCTCCGTTCCAGCAACATTTAAAGATTTTTAAACTGCTTCAAAAGCTACATTTACATGTGGACTGTCGGTCAAAACGCGTCTGAAAATGGTTGTTAAACATCTGCGATCACGTGGACACGACTCGAGTAGGGAGAGGGAGGTATCGGCGGGGGTCTTTAGATGCTTCTCCTCTTTGTACCAGGACACAAACACAGTCTAACGTCTGGCACGGAGCATGTAAAGTAAACCAGGAATTAGCCTGAAGCACTTGCTGAAGTGCACTTGAGTGGAGGAGGGGCGAGCGCCGTTTCCTCGTCCTTCACTGGCAGATTAACGCCGCAGCAGTGCGTCTGCAGTCCAACGACAGCGTTAAAGTCAAAGGACAGCAAAACAAAACAATCAAAGTACACAATCATCTCCGCCAAAACAAAAACAGACCCATGACATCATCTCCACCAAAACAAAAACAGAGGGATGACATCATCTCCACCAAAACAAAAACAGACCCTTGACATCATCTCCGCCAAAACAAAAACAGACCCATGAAATCATCAACCACCAACACAAAAACAGAGGGATGACATCATCTCCACCAACACAAAGGATCGATGACATCACTGAGGAGGCGTTCTTCTGCTGGTTCTCCATCAGGATTTCATCCGACAGCTTGTTGACTGCTGGATGTGGATGCTCGGCTGTTAGAGCCTCATGTTTTCCTCTTTGAGACAAAGACTCGGTCTGTTTCCTCTGAACGAGGCTTTGATCTCTAGGAGGAGGCACCATCAGTGAAGAAGAACGTCCTGGACGTCCTGGACGTCCTGGACGTCCTGGAGGTGCTGTAGCAAGGAAGTTTCACGTGCTGATACTTTTCACAGAGGCGAGAGCTGTTTTAAATTAATTTAATTTTGATTTATGCGTTTGTCCAGCTTGAGAAGAAAAATCATCTCTGAGGTGCTCGGTTTAAGGCCCAGATCATCACACTTCCACCGCCGTGCTTCACAATATGACGCGTTTGGTGTTCACCAGAGGTCGTGTGGTTTGTTCAGATACGAAACTCATGTTTCCGTTTTCTTTTCAAGAACGAGACGCTTTCTGATGGAAACTAATTGTTCAGTTTGTTTCTAACTTTACTGACATGAACTTGCACATTTTACACGTTTGACTCGTCATCTAGCTTCGGAAACATTTTTTTCCCACTCCCTGGGGGATTAGCATGAGTGTCTTCCTCCCTGAAACGATGAAACGACTCCACATGTGAAGGAAACGGCCTCGTGGTCCTCGTCGCTGCTGCTGTTCTGACGTCAGCGCTGACGTCTTTGTCTGGGGTGATGCATCACTCCCTCACTTCCCAGAAGGCTCCGCTGCATGTAGCTTACAGATGAGTTTATTCCCTCTTTTTTTTAAACAATTGTCTCTATGTGGTGGGTTTGTGCCAAGATTAGCAAAAAAACAAAACAAAAAAAAAACAAAAAAACAACCCTTTTTAGATATGCAGCAGATTTCTTGTGAGGGACTCGAGCTTCTGTCGCTCATTCATGGGTTCTCCTTAAAAATGTTGTCAGAATTTGCTTTAGTTGCAATTAATTATTTTATTGAGAAAAGCTGCAGATGTTCAGGTTTCCTCCTCCAGCGTAGAAAAACGTGCGTTTCTGAGCCTCTAAAGGTTTCAAATATGGCAGGATTTTAGTCGTTGAAGCTCAAAATGGAGAGAAGAAGGAATAAAATACAACCCGTAACTTAATATTGAAGAGCTCTCAATAACAGCTGATGAAAAGCTGAAACTGAAACCATCGGCTCATATTTTTGGTTAAAATGAAACTTTATCCATCTGCGTTTCATCATTTCATTCTTCTTTCTTCCCGTAGCTCCAGTCGTCTTTTTCTGCTTCCCTCATCCTTCCTTCCTTCCTTCCTTCTTGCAGATGTAGTTTAGTTTCTCAGTTCTTTTCCTTTTACTGTCCATCTGTTTATTTAGTCACTTTTTCACTCAGGAGGCGTTCCTCGTCATCGCTTCCAGCAGACGCCTTCAAAGACGATCAAAACATCCATCCGTCCGTTCATCCGTCCGTCCATCCGTCCATCCATCCATCCATGCATCCATCCATCCATCCGTCCGTCTGTCCGTTCATCCGTCCGTCCATCCGTCCATCCATCCGTCCATGCATCCATCCATTCATCCATCCATCCATCCGTCCGTCTGTCCGTTCATCCATCCGTCCGTCCATCCGTCCATCCATCCGTCCATGCATCCATCCATTCATCCATCCATCCATCCGTCCGTCCGTCTGTCCGTTCATCCATCCGTCCGTTCATCCGTCCGTCCATCCGTTCATCCATCCGTCCGTTCATCCGTCCATCCATCCATCCATCCGTCTGTCCGTTCATCCATACATCCGTTCATCCATACATCCATCTGTCCATTCCTCCATCCATCCATCCATCCCTCCATTATTCCATCTTTCTCTTGTCTGTTTTCTCCCGGGTTGGTGGTCGCGACTGGAGCTGAAATCATTGACCTCGTGTCCATCCACCCTTGAATCCTCTCTCCTCCTTTTCTGCATCACTCCCTCATCATTCCTGTCAGCCTCCAACAGCACCACCCTCTTCCATCCGTCCATCTGAGTCAAAGGCTGTCATTTACCTCCTGCAGAGGAGCTTTGAACAACGTCCATCACGTCCAGTTTTCCGTCTGAACTGATTTTTACCTTCATTAAGATTTTTATCTCTCATGAAAAAGCAAAAGATTTGTTTTGGAGTTGGACTTTTAGGAGTTTTAAAGTTTAAGTACTTTACTATTTTGTCAGTTTACCATCTTTAACTATTTTCTGGTACTTCACACATAATTATATCACACTGAATAACCCGCTGAACACGGACGTACGTGACCGCAGACGCAGCCGGCTGCCGTCTCGAGTAAAACTCAGAAATCACAGGTTTGTTTGTTCTCATCGGAGCCAAAAATGAGCCAAGACTGCGACGCAAACATGGCGGCAGACTTCCTCCGTCAGGATATCAAAGCCGTCAACTACGCCTGTTCTCATAAAGAAGCTCCACCAGCGTCGGCTAATCTCAGCCAGATCAGCGCGGACAGGTCGAGCTCGCCGTTTCATTTCCTGTGATGAAGATGGCGGGCGAGGTAATAACAGGAAGCGGCGAGGTTGGCGAGGTAACGGTGAGGTAATAACAGGAAGCGGCGAGCTTGGCGAGGTAGCGGCGGCGCCACAGACCTCTGATGGGTGCTGCAGATTTTCAGCGGCTTGTGTGACTCACGGAGGTAGAACGCTTCGACGGAGGTGAATTTTCACCAGTCGGCTTTCTCGTTTTCACCTTCTCTCCTCAGACTCCCTCTCTTTTATTTCCTTTGCTGTTTTTTTTCTCTTGAACCTGTGTGCTCGGTCCCGTGTTTAATGAAAACATCCGAGTGGGAGATCCACAACAGCTTCGTTTTGTAAAAACGTTTTGTCTTTTAGACGTTTTCTTGGCTTCGACTGGTGACTCCGGTTACCGTTCAGCACTTATTTCCTGTCCAGTCTTCTCTCTAAATCCTCCATAATTATTACAGATTACCAGCGGTTCCTTCATCATTTTAATCCAGTGTGAATGGAGCATTAGATGATCAAAAGCTGATGTAATCATAACCTGCAGGAATTCAAGCAATCAAAGAACTCGTGAACCGGACCTGAGAGCTCTGGGATTCCCGCTCTGTATCGTTTTAGATGATTTCTAGGCTACTCCAGAGCTAGCAGAGATTACATTAGAAGACTGAAGTTTTAGGAGTCATAATGTTTTATATTCGTCTTTCAGGCTGCCGATGTAAGTATGTTTTTGCTTTTTTTTTTGTGAGAACTAAAACAAAATCTACAAGTTTCAAATGCTGATGAGTCGGCATTTCAAACCCAGAAGGGTTGAAAGTGAAAAAACCTCCACCTGAGCTCTGCGGAGTAAATGCACCATCCTTGAAGAGCCTCGAGTACGTACATAAGTGCACAAACAGCTGCACGTACCGAAAGTAAGCAACTCCAAATATCAAATATCCAGTAATGCAGTAGAAAGTACTCATCCGCCTTGACCTTTGAACCTGCTCTGGGAGCAGCGCTCTACTTCTGTGGTCCACGGACTCGACCCAGAGATAAAACTGAATGAAGCCGCGAGTGTGTGGATGCACAAAGTGAGGACTGGGGCCATTTGAGCACTTGAGCTGGACTTCCCCACCTGTGTCTGCAGAGACATGGCTCTGATGGCCGGCCGCGGGTGGAGACGCTCAGGAGGAAAAGGTTGTCATGAGGATGAGAGAGAAAAAGAGAAATAAATGAAAACGGAGTTAAAGCCTCGATTGTTGTAGTTTAAACTGTGTCCAGAAAAGTTGGGTCAAAGAAAGAGAGAGGGGGGGGGATAAAAACAGCAGAGGGAGGATGTGGAGCAGCCGAGGACAAAGAGAAGGACAGAAGAGCAGGGCGGGTGGATGGATGGATGGAGAGAACATGTGAAGGTTAAAGAAGTGAAAGGACGAAGCTTCACCTCTCCGGAGAGTGGAGTTATAATAACAACCCCATTAAAGCTACGCCCTCTGTCCTCCTCCGGTTTGTCAAAGTCACTTTGTTTCTGCTGTGCTTTTATTCACGGCTCCACCTTTGTCTCTGTGTGTCGTGTTTTTGTTCAATTCAGCTTTTTAATAACTTCATAACGCTCTGACTGGGAAGTGATGGATGTGTGAACTCGCTGAGATGACCTGATCTAGACTTAGACTCATCACTGTCCATCAGATGTCTTCAGAAACCTGCTCAAAATATTTGTTTTTATCAAAGTAGCTCTACATAAACCTAAAAACTCCTTTTACTGCATTACGGAGTTAAAAGTGCTGATTTCTCTGTGGCTTCACCTCCTCCTCCACCCAGCTCTGTGAACAATTAAAAACAGGGAACTGTAGTTACCAGATTTAATGTTAAATGGATGAAGAAAACCAGCTAATTCCACAGAATTCACTTTTTCTTGCCGGTTTTGATAAATATGTTTTTTTTTTATTGTCTTAAACGAAGCATCCTTCATGTTCTGTTGAAAAACCCCTCTTGACTCTCTTTTAATGGTAAAATAAACATTTGGAGTGAAGACACAAGCCAAGGACGTTTGGTCCCTGACCTGCGCATGTCCACCCACCGGTGGGTGTTTGCACACACGCGTGGATGTATCTCCAGCACATATGTTGTGTGTTGGAGTGTTTTAACACGCTGAAGAACCCACATCAGACAGTCTGACCTTAACCTGGCTCCCCGGCGAGCCCCGGGGAACATCTCGCTGCTCTCCGCCTCCCACCAGCTGAGTGCCAATTTGTCATCTGCAGGTTGGCTGCTATAAAACAGCTCTGGGGGGGCCATTAGGGGCCCCTGCAGGACTCTGCTGTGGAGCAGCAGGACCTGCCACCTCTGAGCTCACAAAGCCCCGAGGGAAACCTCCGAGTCCTTCAAGCCACATTTCTTCCAAGTCATTTACTCTGAATTGTTCTCATTTGGCTCCCGTGGCAATAAATTCCAGATTTTACGAGCACGTAGTTATAAATAACCCCAACATATCTGTGAAAGCTGATGGGGTTGGTAACTGATAACAGCGGCTGAATCAATATTTAATGACCCACCTGGCCTCTAAAATCCACGCTCACTCCTGCACTCTTTCAGAGTGAAACTTCCACAGTCACAGCTGCATCAATCTCCATTTCAAGAAAAAAAACCTGCTGGATTCTCCCACTTCGCCCTGATCGAACCTTCAGCTCAGCAACAAAAACAGCCGTAACCGTGATCGGAGAGCCTGAAACACGATTGTGTTTGGATCTGATAAAACTGAATGAGTTCTAACCGATTCTGTCTTTATAAAAATGTGAAATCAAAAAAGTTACAAATAAACGACGAAGCATCTGCCGGTAAATTAAATGTTTATTTACAGGTGCTGGTGGAGTTTCTGGGGGATAAAAACCCTCAAATGTTTGAATCAAAGGCAAGGCCACTTCTTTTTCTTGGTTCTGAAGACGTTTTAGCTTCCATCCAACGTTGTCGGTCCTTCAGGTCGCTGCAGGGGGTCACGGCGGGGGCGGAGGTGGGGGGCGGAGCAGTCCTGTACATGTCACATCAGGTTTACCAAAGTTAACTAAACTAAATCTAGCTTTTACTAAATCCAGCATTAACTAAAGCTAAAACTTACTTTGCAGTTGTGATTTACTGGTTTAAGTGTCTCTAAATGTAATTTCTGGGTTTTTGGGGTCAAAGGTCACATCAGTTGTTTTTTTTGTTTTTTGTTTTTTTTGTAGATGCACCACCTCTAGTTTTAAGGTTTTAAAGCTGCTTTATGTAAGATTTACATTTATTTAATTTTTTTTTTTTAAACAACAACAAACAAGTGTAAGTGTTTATGGCCCAGTGAGTCTTGTAATAAAGTCTTGTAATACCACGACGTCCCACTAGAGGTGCACTTGTTGCGTCTTAATGCCAGGAGCTGACACATGAACTTTTTTACTCTATTCTGCCCTCATCTGGTCAGGGGTGGTAGTTTATGCCAAGTGTCAACTTCTGTCATGAAATACATTTTAAAATAATCTTTTCCAACAAGACATTAACCTGACCTGAGTTGTTCCACTCATGTCGGCATGAAAAAAACACTAAAATTTATGAATGAACAAACATGACGACTGAGTTGCTAGCTCTGCTGGAGTGTTAACTCTGACTTTCATCTGCTAAATAATGATGTAATATTGTGGCAGTTTTACGTACAAAATGCATTTCCTACCACAGCAGGTACAAAAAAAAAAAACAACAAACCAAACAAAAAACAAAACAAAAACAGTCACTCAAAGCTCTTCGTTTGTGGGTCTTGAACTGAAACACATTCCAGCTGATCTTCAGCATTTCCAGAAAACACACATCTCTGCCGTTTGTATCATTGCCTCTCCTCGGGTGATCGATCTCAGTTGGGAAATAAATTCACACTTTGGTCTTAGCGTAATAATAGTATTCGCCAGCCCACCAGCCAGGCTCTGCTCTCATCAGCACCTGAAGGGAGATCAATACTCAGATGAAGCTTTCTCTCTGCTGGACAATCAATAATTCATCCGTGCTCAGGTGGTCCTGAGTTTACTATGAACCACACAAAGTATAACAACAGCCCTGTAAAAATACTGCTCAACACTGTAAAAATACTGCTCAACACTGAAAAATACTGTTAAACACTGTAAAAATACTGCTAAATACTGTAAAAAATACTGACAAAGAGTGTAAAAATACTGCCAAATACTGTAAAAAAAAATACTGCTAAACACTGAAAAAAATACTGCTAAATACTGTAAAAAATATACTGACAAAGAGTGTAAAAATACTGCCAAATACTGTAAAACATACTGCTAAATACTGTAAAAATACTGTTAAACACTGTAAAAATACTGCTCAACACTGAAAAAATACTGCTCAACACTGAAAAAATACTGTCAAACACTGTAAAAATACTGTTCAACACTGTAACAATACTGCTCAACACTGAAAAAAATACTGCTCAACACTGAAAAAATACTGTCAAACACTGTAAAAATATACTGCCAAAGAGTGTAAAAATACTGCCAAATACTATTTAAAAAATACTGCCAAAAGCACTGTAAAAATACTGCTAAATACTGTAAAAAATATACTGACAAAGAGGGTAAAAATACTGCCAAATACTGTAAAAAATACTGCCAAACACTGAAAAAATACTGCCACTCTAGAAATACTGCCAAACACTGAGAAAATACTGCTAAATACTGTAAAAATACTGCTCAACACTGTAAAAAAAATACTGCTAAACACTGAAAAAAATACTGCCAAATACTATTAAAAAAAATACTGCTAAACACTGAAAAGTGCTGCTAAATACTGTAAAAATACTGCTAAATACTGTAAAAAAAATACTTCTAAACATTGTAAAAATACTGCTCCTGTCACGGATGAAGAAGTGGATTTTAAGCGTTTGTGCAAAGTGAAGCAGAAAATGTTTCAATGTTGCTTTTTTTAAAATGTCACAAACCTGTTGTTCTGTCAGCGTCACCCCAACTGGATGCATGATTCAGACTAAGATACACGCATATTAACCAAAGTGGGAGTAAACCTGCTCGAGTCCTGCTGAACATTTCACATTTATATTTTTAAAAATGACATATTGATATGTTTACAAGAAAACCTTATCTAGATTCCTGCGAACAAGTTTGCAAGGATTTGAGAGTGTTTTGTGTTTTCAACAGTTTGGCCGCCACATGCTGTGAGCTGAAGCTTACAGGCGTAACTCAGAACGAGTGTATCACCTGCAGTAGCGCCACGGCGGACAGATGGCCAACGCTGCACAGAAAATGTGTCTTCCTCTGTCTCAGCTGCAGTCTGAAGCTTTTCCAGCTGGCTGTTCTTTTCTTCTTCTTGTTTTCAAGGAACTTTGAAAGCCTTCAGGAATCCCAGTCGTCACACACAGGACCAACAATGCATGGCATATTAATGTAATCTTTTATTTTAATAAACTGAGTCAAAAAGCAGAAGTAGAGTCCACAAAAACAAAACAAAAAAAAAACACTGTTAATGTTGCCATAAGAATTAAGCAGCAGCCAGCTGTTGTTAATCAAACACACAAGTAACCGAGTGTTATCAGTTTTTGTTGCTGTCCGTCAGTTTTGAAGGGTTAAAAGGTCATTTCCATACATTTTGGAGTCAATTATTCAATAATAACAAGTAAAAGTAAAAATCGCGCAGGAGACCGTTTATAATCGTCTCAGGAGTGACGACCTCAGCAGGTTCACGCCAAACTCAGAAATCTCAAACTGTAACGAAAACAACCCAAAGAGCTTCAACTCCAACTCTGCAGGCCTCAGAAGGTTAAATATTCATCCAAGTTAAACCACTTCTGGACCAGTCTTCTTCAGACAGACGTCTCCAGAGTGGAGACGGTTAAACCATGATGCCACTTGTGTTGTAAACAAACATATCAACACAAACACCTCGTACTATCTGTGAAGCACGGAGGTGGAGGGATGATGGTTGTGGTTTATGTGCTAGAGTCAGATGGGACGTCCTCTGTCCATCAGCTGAGTCTTGGCTGAAATTAGGTCCAGCAACTCTGTAACAGCTGGATTTAAAATAAAAGAATCAGTGCGTTGCTATGACGACTCCAAATCCAGACGTGAACGTCAGAACTGTCTGCAGATGATTCTGAAGCAATGTCATGAAGAAGTGAGAGAACAACCTCTCAAGAGCGCTGCACATCGCTGCAGCCAGACGTGCTTTTACAAGCTTCAGGATTTATTTGCAGGAGTCGGCAGAGGGCTTGTTGACCTCCAGTATCCGTCTGATTTCTGTCCAGGCGCCACCAAAGACATGGGGAAGATGCTGGGTGGCGAGGAGGAGAAGGATCCGGACGCAGCCAAGAAGGAGGAAGAGCGGCAGGAGGCGCTGAGGCAGCAGGAGGAGGAGAGGAAAGCCAAGCACGCCCGCATGGAGGCAGAGAGGGAAAAAGTACGGCAGACCATCAGGGACAAGGTGAGGAAGCTGGTCCTGATGGCGACTTTATGAGCACAGCCGGCGGTGAGTGGGGGGTTCTGATAGCTACCAGGATGATCAGCTCCAGTCTGTGTCGGCGTAGCTTTACAGCTTTAACACATTTTAAATTTGCTTCTACTTTAAAGATGCCGGATACGACAACTGATTCACTTTACAGTCATAAATATCCAAATTCCCCCAAAATAAAGAGTTTCACATTTTGTAATCTCATATAAGTTGTAGATGCTTCGCCGCTCTGGGTCCCAGCATGCAACTCCTGAAATACAAGGAGGAAGTAATGAAACTGAGCCCAGAACCACTACCCCACATCCACGGAGAAATGACCCACCGCCACAAGAGTGTCGGGGATTAAATGTTCATCTAAACTTTCTTTCATCAGCTGTTTTCAGCGATCCCCGACTGTTGTCTCCAGCTGATCAGACTGATCAGAAAGATGTTTTAGTTTTCTCCAGCTGATCAGACTGATCAGAAAGATGTTTTAGTTGTCTCCAGCTGATCAGACTGATCAGAAAGATGTTTTAGTTTTCTCCAGCTGATCAGACTGATCAGAAAGATGTTTTAGTTTTCTCCAGCTGATCAGACTGATCAGAAAGATGTTTTAG
>JAOWBL010069419.1:0-12973 GCA_028564865.1 Zenarchopterus dispar
ACCATCCTGGTTCAGTCTGTCATGACCTTGAACATTTAACTTCAGTCTTCATGACCTTGAACATTTAACTTCAGTCTTCATGACCTTGAACATTTAACTTCAGTCTGTCATGACCTTGAACATTTAACTTCAGTCTTCATGACCTTGAACATTTAACTTCAGTCTTCATGACCTTGAACATTTAACTTCAGTCTGTCATGACCTTGAACATTTAACTTCAGTCTTCATGACCTTGAACATTTAACTTCAGTCTTCATGACCTTGAACGTCTGTGGAGCCTGGGCTGGAGGTCTTTGGATCTCTTTTGGTGGACTTTGGTGGACCTGATGTGGACTCCTGGGAGGGCTGACAACTTCCTGAGAATTAACTTTTGTGACTGTTAAATGTTGGACTTTAATAAACTCATCAAACATAAAGTCTTGTTGTCTTCGTGTGTTTGTGTTCGAGTCTTTTAACGAGTCATAACACGTGTCGGTGTTGATAACAGGAACAGGTCTCCAGTCACTTTTCTGGTCATTTTTTATGTCCAAGGTTTCCTTCAAAGTTTCTTTGATGTGGTTCAGCATTTGTTTTTATTTGTTCCTGACCTTGATCTTGTTTGAGTTTTTTAAATGAAGCTGTTAAGTTTCACTGAACAGGTGAGTTTGTTCGCAGGTTATTAGACACCTGTCAAACATAAAGGGACACGTGCTGTGATTGATGGACAGATCCAGGATTTGACAGTGAAATGTCCAGCTGCCGCCGATGCTCACGTTTAATCTGTCATTTGTTCCCAACATGCAAAGTCAGCGGTCCAGACTGGTTTCTGAGCGTCATCAGCAAACGTGCAGAAGTGTTACGGCGGCGGCGGCGGCGAAGTCAACGGGAGTCTCCGGGACCAGACGCGTCACCGACAAGGTCAGTGTTCACCACCGAGTCCATCCTTTCAAAATTCCTCTTTTTTAAAAAAAGTCTCGTTGTTGGACACTGATCTGAGAGTTATGGACGTTTTAAGGCTTTTTTAAACGCGTGCAGCAGCTGTTTTTGTGTTTTACCTCATTTCAAAGGAACCTGGAAGACATTATAGTTGAACCCTCTCACCTTTATACCTGGCTGAGCTCATCAATATATCGGAGGAAATTTAAATCACCTGGGAGTTCATTTTACACGGGGCAATTTAAATTTATTTTTTAACCTTTTTATTTTAGTCTTAAAACGCTACGTACGTTTACAGGACAGACTTTGCCTGAACTTTTAGTTTACTTCCCTTCAGGGATCTTTTTGAGTTGGACTGAACCGACTCTCGTAGACCTGGACAGAGTTCGGGTCTTTTATCTTTGCTTTTATCTCCTCAAAAAGTTCAGTCTGAGACTGGAATCAGTCACACCTTAGATACCACCTTGGTGTGTTGACTAAACTGAGTCTGTCTGTCTTCCTCAGGTGTGCGCGGTTCTGCAGGTACCATGTTGGGTAATTCTTCCTCCTCCTCTAGTGATGGTTTGCTCTACCACTGTTCAAACTCCAGAGTCGGAGTCTCCGTGATGTTTGGTATATCTGTGGTGAAGACCCTCCTCGTCCTCCCTCTGTCCACCTCCGTCCTCGTCCTGGGGTACCAGCAATGGCGGCGGCAGCGCTCCTTTCAGTCAGCGAGCCACTCGGACCTGTTCACCTACCACCTGGCTGCCATGGAGACGTCCTGGGTTCTGGGTGTTGTCTTCTTCTTCTCTGGAACATACCGTGCTGACGAAGCACTGGTAACAGCAGGACTATGTTGTTATTCTTTCTCCTCTTATGGAGAGATGTTTGTCCACGTCCTGACCTGTGTGGAGTGGTACTTGGCTGTTGTCCACCCCGTCGTTTACGCGGGGTTCAGAAAAGCCCGCGGGGCCCGGATCAGAAACGTCAGCATCGGGGCTGTTTGGCTGCTGTGTTTCGGGATGATCGGCTTCCACATAGACCTCAAGGCCAGCTACTACAACATCTCCATACTAGGCTCTTTGATCTCCTCCATCATCATCATTTCCTTCTGTAACGCGTCCGTCCTCTTGGTCCTGATTCGTCCCGGACCGGGGGAGGGAGGCGCGGAGAAGAACCGGGTCGACCAGCTAAAGCGCAGAGCCTTTGTCACCATCACGGCCATATCGAGCATGCTGTGGTTGTGGTTTGTTGGTCTCTTTGTGGCCGTTGTCTTAGATACGTCATCTCTGGTCAGTGACACCGTTGAATGTATGGTTTTAGTGAGTGTCAGCTGGTTCAACCTGCCTTCCTACTTAGTCTCACCTGTGCTGTACCTGCACAGGACAGGAAGACTACCGTGTTGCTGTGATAAACCTGACTGAAGGCTCGTTACAAACCCCCAAACTCGTCTTACCATCCTGTGTGTTTAGTTCTGTTAACATGGATGTTCAAACATCTGTCGATGTAAACGTTTCTGTTGGTCCACCCCGGGTCCACCACCTGCAGACGTCTCGTTCTTGGACATGTTCCACCACCTCCTCCAACTCATTAACGTCTTTGAAATTAAACCAGTTTATCCTGTGTTTTATTCGGTTTTATTTTACACAGACATTTTTTGTTCATTTACTTCTGCTGAATGTACAGTTTCGATTATTTCCTCTGAAATGTTTCAGCATCTATCTGTTACTTTCTAAATATTTGTTCAGGCTGAACAAATATCTCCTCATGAGTTACTTTTAAGAGATTCATGGTACCAGGAGAAGAAATTGTCGTGTTTCTGCTTGTTTGACTTTTACTCAACTCTAAATAAAGTGAATTCTTTCTGTGTGTCTTGAGGACTCATTAAAGAGTGTGAATTTTAATAAAAATGTAATATATCAATACTCCGTCTCCAATACTTCGCTTAATCTGACTATATATCTGTACAACTGTCTTTGCTGACGACTCTCAAATGTACGAGACTTTGCTCTTTTTTTTTTTCTCTAACCCGTCTTGACCAGGTTAAGATAAATAAATAAATATAAATACTCTCATCAGGAAACCGGGATTTTCTTACACAGTTCTGAGTCCCACAGGGCTGGGTTAGCCTCCAGAGACAGCAGACAGGTAACAGCTTCAGCAGTTGATGAAGCAAAACCTTGAGTGTGGGAAGAGTTGGATGAATCTATGGAGAATGACTTTTGACTGGCTCAGGAACGATTCTGGCAAACCATCAGGCCTTTCAGGTGGTTAAGGTGGGGCTATACCAACCCGGTGTATAGTGGGGGTGGCGTGCTACGTCAGGGCTGCCCGTTGCCACAGACTGTATTCATAACTTTTATGGACAGAATCTAGGCGAAAGCAAGGGGTGGAGGGGTCTGCTGGCCAGAGGGTTCAGTCTCTTCTTTTTGCAGATGATGTTGTCCTCTTGGTTTCTTGATATCTGAGCTGTTCGCAGCCGAGTCTTTGGATATTTTGTTCATTCCTCTTCCCACCACATAATTTCAGTCCAACTGAGGTCTAGACTGTGACCAGACTGCTCCAAAGCCTTCGTATTTTTTTATTTTTCAACCTTTCTGCCTTCCACTTGTGGATAGTCTTTCTTACTGTAAAGCTCTGAACTCAAACTAGTCTGGAGGTGGTTTTATTAACCTTTCTTGATTGATGAGCAGCGAGACA
The DNA here is from genome assembly GCA_028564865.1 of Zenarchopterus dispar. Classification (NCBI taxonomy): domain Eukaryota; kingdom Metazoa; phylum Chordata; class Actinopteri; order Beloniformes; family Zenarchopteridae; genus Zenarchopterus; species Zenarchopterus dispar. The sequence goes on from JAOWBL010069419.1 coordinate 3,595, forward strand.
TTTCTCTTTTGCCATGACTGATGTCTTTCCACCTTTTCATTTTGTTAACACACATCTAAAAACCTCCAAACAGCAAACTGTTTGTTTGTTTGGTATATTTTCATCATTATTTATGCTGCTGCTGTGTTTGTACATAGAATAATTTGTCAGTAAAACTTCATGCTGCGGCTTTCAGAGACTGTCACACTTAATCATTTATTTGTTTTCCAAATAAGCAAAACCACCAACCTTGACTGAGGAACGAGCATCAGATTCAAACAGGTGGATGCTTCATTTCACATCTGAAGTCAACGGTATATTCAAGTTCAGGAGAAACTTCATTTGCAAGGTTGGTTTCCTTTATTTCCTATTTTCCAAATCTCTCTTCTGAAAATATCTAAGAAGGTCTCAAGTCTCTTTTTTTTGCATTTTCTGTCACTTTTATTTGAAATCAAATAATTATTTCATCCTCAAATATGGCATGCTATCTGAATTTCGCTTTTATGACTGATGAAACTCTTGTATTGGATTCATAACGAGTACATGGGTTGATTAGGGAAAACCTTAAATAAACAATGTCCTTTTGGGGGTAATTAATGTAGAAACTTAAATTTTTTTATACTTTTCAAACAAACATCTGTTGAAGGTTTGAGCTGGATTTCGATGTGTTGTTTTTGATCAATCCTAAGCCTCTCAAGGCTTTCAAGCCCACGCTTACATGTGCTAACAGCGGCTAACCTCATTTGCAGAAAAATCCTTCCTGTTCCCAACATATCGACCTGTGACCCACCCACCCTCATGTCTCGATGAAAGGATCTTCTCTGTGATCACCGATCCAGCTCGCCGACTGAAAGGATCCGTTCACCACAGCTTAGTTAAGTTTGGTTAGGAACGAGGCAGAGACTCACAAAGTCAGAGTTTCTCTGCAAACAAACAACTTTGGTGAGTCAGTATCCTGCATCCAAAAGTTGGGACGTGACTTAAAAAAATAAAACAAAGTATAACAGAGAGCCTCCACTGTTAAAACTTGTTTTAAAAGATTTTAATTTTAGGCTAACCAATACTGGAAGAAGCCAGAGAGTTTTGTAGTTGCAGCTGCATCAGGATCATTACTCCATTCACTGAAAGCACTAAAATACCCACTAATCCAACTTCATAATTAACCATCAGTCTGGAGAGACAAATCTAAGAACAATACTAAACCATAGACCAGTTAAAAAGAAGAATTAATTTATCTCTATTTTTATGTTTCCCAGGTCTTCGTATACTTAGGGGCGTGGTCTTCTGACTTGTAAAACTCTCTGGTTATTGGCTAGCTGTTTCCATTTTAGCTACTTGGCTCTGTCTTTGAGTTTTATCAGAGATGTAACATAAGCCCTTGTTGTGAAAGAGGATGTTTTTGTTGTGATGTTAATTTAATGAACGTCCTGCTGTGACTGGCGTGGGTTGGTCTGGAAGCGTCCAACGTCGAAGCCTAGCTAGGAGCTGCAAGCTAGTGCCAACAGCTAATCTCTCCAAAACAGTATTTAAAGCAGGAGACCCTGCTTCAAATGCTTGCTGGCAGCTCTGCAGGTCCTCCGGAGAGGATCAGCATGAGCTGCAGAGCCTCGATGGATCATTTCAGGGTTCCTGAACGTAGAGGTCTGCTGGGATCGCCACAACAGCACCGGCAGGCTGAACCACTGTGGATGACTTCCTGTGGTGCATCTTGGGGGAATGAGTCTAGTTTATATGAGCAGTAGAGGTTATCTTAAGCTAAACACCTCTGAAAAAGCCTTGGTACAAGTCACATAAGTGGCATCAGTAGGATTATGGGTAGTGTGAACACAAACTGGGAGGAGCTTAAATGAAACACTTCAGACAGAAGGTGGACTAGAAGTGCTTTAGGTCTTTATTGTTAGGCTAGGGTCCAGCAGATCCTAAATCCCAATGATCCTAAAGCGTAAGCAGGTGTGGACATATGGATGGAAGGATTTATTCATTAAATGATTATTAAAACAATAAAACTGCTGCTTTTTTAGCCCCAGATGTAAAACGTTGTGATCATAAAGAAGGTGCTGACTCAGCAATATCCATCTGTCCACATCCTTTTCTTTATATCGCCAGTCTCCTTCTTTTTGTGTCTGTCGTCTCTTTTCTTCTCAGGCCAACACCTGACTCAGGAGAAATGTCAGGCAACTCTTCGTCCAGCCCTGATGGTCCTCAGCTCTACTACTGCTCCAGCTCAAAGCTTCGACTCTTTATCACGATTGGCATGATTGCAGCAAAAGCCCTCCTTCTGCTTCCTGTGTCCGCCTTCGTCCTCCTCCTGGGTTACCGGCGATGGCGACAGCAGCGCTCCTTTCAGTCGGCGAGCCACTCGGACCTCTTCACCTACCACCTGGCTGCCATGGAGATGTTCTGGGGCCTGGGTTTCATCTTCTACCTCTGTGGCATCTACAACAGCAGTATAGCAATGATGGTAGTGGGACTCTGTGCTTTGTCCCTCACGTTCTACGGCGAGTTGTCTTTTCACATCCTGACCTGTGTAGAACGGTACCTGGCCGTCGTTCACCCCATCACCTACATGAGACTGAGAAACGCCCGCGGCGCCAGGATCAGAAACATCGTCATCGGATGTGTTTGGCTGCTGTGTTTGGGACTGATCTGCCTCCATGCAGATTTATCAAGCAACTACATCTTGATTTCCGTTTGGTGCTCGTTGATACTTTCCACAATCATCGTTTCCTTCTGCAGCCTCTCTGTTGTCTGTGTCCTGATTCGTCCCGGGCCGGGGGAGGGAGGCGGGGAGAAAGAACGGGTCGACCAGCTAAAGCGCAGAGCCTTCGTCACCGTCACGGCCATATCGAGTGTGCTGTGGGTGTGGTTTGTAGGGTTACTGGTTACGATTGCCTTGAGTACGTTATCCACGATCAGTGACGGCGTTGAATGTGTAGTGATGGCGAGCGCCGGCTGGTTTAACCTGCCCACCAGTTTGGTGTCACCTGTGCTGTACCTGCACAGGACAGGAAAGCTACCATGTAGCTTTTCTAAGCCCGAGTGAAGATTAAATTTCAGTATCTGGACCTTGTTACGGCCATTTTTAGCAGAATTTTAATCAGTCATTCATCTTCATACTGCTGGTTTGTTTTACCCACTTAGACTTGGTTAAAGTTACCCAGGTACCAGCCAGGAACAGGACTTTCCTACTGGACTTCAAGCTACCACTGCTAGTGTGCTGCCCTCCCGTACCGGCCTGTTTTCTGTAATGATTTGATCTTGTTATTTTATTCTTTTTGCATCGTACTTTATAAAATCTTTGTAAGAGGTATGGTGACTTCCCCCGTGTTTTCTCCTGACTGTCCCATCTGACAGTATATTTAGATTTTTGAATTTTAACTCATATCCACCTAGTGAAGGTTTGGTTTTATTTATTTTTTAGACGCTGGGTTGTTTGTTTGGTGAAATTACAGGACTTGATTTGCACCCTTTTATCTCAATGACTTTGTATATGAAATGGGCTAAACCAATAAAATGACCTTTCCTCAGCTTTGCTCCCTCAGTCACATCTTCTGGGTCCTCAACGACACATCTGTTGAAGAGAAGCTGCTGCCTCCTGATAACTCATGCAGACAGGTCATACTGGTTCAGCTGTCTTCTCCTGAAGTTCTGCCCGAGACCGGTCCACCTCCTCCGTTACTGACCTCTCAGATCAGACCCGGTCCTGTGGTGTTCCACAGGGATTTGTTCTTAGACCCTCTGAGTTGTACATGTTGCTTCTTGGATGCTCAGTTGTAGAGTTTATCAGCATGTGCTAACATCTGCATGTTGATGATTTCCAGCTTCCTCGTTGACCTCTTCAGCCTCACGATGTCAAATAACGGTTTAAATGGTATCAAGTCCTCGTTAGCTACAAAACTACCAGCAATTAAAAGTAAGAAAAAAATTAAACTTTTATTATTTTTGTTAAAACTTCTAAAACTATGTACTCTTATGTCCATCTGATCTTTTTCTTTTTTAAATAGTTTATTTTTTCGATTTTATTTTTATCTTAAAGCACTTGTGACTGTTGCCAGTTAATAAACACAACTTAATTTTACAGGAGCCTTAAAGATGATTTAACAAACACTTATCCTCCCCACAGTACTGGTTGTAATATAGTTTTGGCCCATTAAATTATTTGTTTCTCTGAAGTTGCTAAATTTGACTAAACATCTTTGTTTAAAGGTCATTTGAATGTGTAACGTGTAGTCTATCAAATGATAAAGCATAACCTTTGAGATTATGTAAAGGATTGTGCGCTCTGACGTCCGATCTGTGCACAAAAGAATCATTTGCGAGTAAAATTTTCCCGCAGTAGCTTTTAGGGATCGTCAGAGTTTTTATAACATGCAAAAGCACCGTCTTAATGATTTATGTGCGTCAGTCAAAGAGACGCGAGCATTACTCATCTGAAGTCAACACCTGTCACTGAGTTTGGACACCTGGGCTCCACGGCAACAAATCAAAGCTACCGACAAGGTGGGTGGTCTGTATTCACTTCATGTCTTTAGGTTGGTCTTTGTCTTTAAATAGGTTATACTAATTAAAAACAAATTCACCAGGTACTCTAAGTCTCCATCAAATCATACTGAAACGTGTACATTATCGCTTTGAAGGTAGCAAAACCAAATTAAAGGTTTCCGTTCAGAAAGTCCAGACAAGGATACCAAACGGATCATTTAGGAAAAGTTGGCACCATCTGTGTTTTCTCATGTGTAAAACTATAAATCTCATTTTTACATCACGAATGGTGGTCAATACAGTCAAATTAAACAGTTTTGATTTTCAGTTTTCATTAGATGTGTGTATTTGATGGGTTTGATACGTTTCTATGGCAGTGGAGCCAGAAACGTCGCAGGTGGGTTATCACGGTGCTTTTATGTAAGTTTGATGTGTTTTATTTCATTAGTTATGATTTGAGTTGGTTTTCACATGTTAAAAGGTTTGTGGTCCAGGTTCTTCTCCTGATGTTCTTCATCAACATAATCAGTCTTATTGGTGTATTGTTTACGTCTGTGTTTGATAAGAGCTGATTGAAGTATAGGTGTGTGTGTGTGTGTGTGTGTGTGTGTGTGTGTGTGTGTGTGTGTGTGTGTGTGTGTGTGTGTGTGTGTGTGTGAGTGAGTGTGTGTGTGTGTGTGAGAAGCTACTACCTAGTTATCATATTAGCGCTACAGATGTCTTTTGATAAAATGTTTGGTAACTGTTTTCTAATCTCTGTCTCTTTTGTTTTTTATTCCAGGTGTTTGTGTTTGTCTTCCTCAGGTGTGCGCGGTCCTGCAGGTACCATGTTGGGTAATTCTTCCTCCACCTCTGCTGATGCTGTGGTCTACCGCTGCTCCAACTCAGAAGTCGGAGTCTTCATGACGTTTGGTGTGTCTGCGGTGAAGACCCTCCTCCTCCTCCCTCTGTCCACCTCCGTCCTCGTCCTGGGGTACCAGCGATGGCGGCAGCGCTCCTTTCGGTCAGCGAGTCACTCGGACCTGTTCACCTACCACCTGGCTGCCATGGAGATGTTTGTGGGCGTGGGGTTTTCCTGCTTCGTCTATGGCTCGTACAGTAACAGCTTGGCGATAGTGACGGTGGGAGTTGCTGCCTTTTGTCTGACCTTCTACGGAGAGATGTTCTTCCACGTCCTGACCTGTGTGGAGCGGTACTTGGCTGTTGTCCACCCCGTCGTTTATCGGGGGTTAAGAAGTTCCCGGGCTGTCAGAAACGTCATGGCTCCATGTGTTTGGCTGCTGTGTTTCGGACTTTTAGCTCTCAATGCCGACGTTACAGCCAACTACGCCACCGCGTCCATGTTGTGCTTCTTGGTCATTTCTATCATGGGAATCTCGTTCTGCAGCATCTCCGTCCTCTGTGTCCTGATTCGTCCCGGACCGGGGGAGGGAGGCGGGGAAAAGCAGCGGGTCGACCAATCAAAGCACAGAGCCTTCGTCACCATCACGGCCATATCCGGCGTGCTGTGGGTGTGGTTGGTGGGGTTCTTGGTGGTCGCTGCTCTGAGCAGGTCGCCGCTGCTGAGTGAGAGCGTTAAATGTGCAGTTAATCCGAGCGTGGGCTGGTTTAACCTGCCCTGCAGTCTGGCCTCACCGGTGCTGTACCTGCACCGAACAGGAAAACTGTCCTGTTGTGACGTCTAGAGTCGTAGATCTACTAGTAGCTATCTAACACTGAATCTGAAGTTAATTATCCAACCCCGGTTTAAAGTTATAAATCTGTATCAGGTGCTCAGTGGCTCCATAATCTGATTTCAGTTCACTCATCAAACAGATGAACGTTCAGCATCTTCATGTGTTTTTCTGTGGAGCTGAAAACTCCAGGTGTCCGAGTTCTGCTCCCTGTGGCACTGATGCTCATTGGCTCATCTGCACTGAGGGGCGGGGCTTGCTGACTGACCAGTTACAACACGCCAGGTCCACGCTGGTGCGTACACTCACCATTTTAATGTCTGACGCGGTGACCCGTGAGGGTAAACTTAGTGATTATGTTTTCATGACATATATCTACTGCTTCGTGTCTCCGTTCGCCACGCCTGGAGGAACTTTTCCTTTAATGTTTGAATTGAATGAAGTGAATTGTTTGTGTATGCTTTAAAGGAGCATTTAAGTGTTTGTTGACTACGTAATCTCTCTAAACAACATAACAAAGTTATATATCTTCAACTTTAAATAAAGCTTATAAACTTACTTATTTCTGTCTCCTTCAACGTGATTAATTTGACTGAATATCAGATCATTTGAATCCTGTCAATGTGATGGACTGTCAAAATAAAAGCACAGCTTTTCTAATGAATATATGTAAATGGGCGTGTGCACGTCTCATTTGTGCACTGAAGCTGCACACATTAGTGTCACAAAGTTTAACTTCAAATTATCGTCCAAATTCAGGAGTCAAAGGTGACTTTAGAAACTTTACAAACCTACACGTGTCTTTATGATGCCAGATGTGTACTCTCACTACCATGCTAAAAAAAACTGCACAGTGGGTGTAAAACTTAACAGGTATACATACAGATGTTTTCTAAAATATGCTTTTATAAAAATGTATTTTAAAGAAAATGTAAATATAAATTGATATCTGTTTTCTTTTTTATCTTGATGCTTTAATGTCTTAACAGTAAAAGGAAAATCCATATTCCTCACTACTGGGATTTTGTTCCATTATTAATTTAAAGTAAAACCTGTTTCAAAGCAAATCTCAAAACTCAGAACTTAAGCTAAAGCATAGTTACTAAGTTTAAAAAACCAAGTTACTAAGTTTAAAAAACTAAGTTAAAAAGTTAAAGAAATGTAAGATGAAATCATTTTACCTGCAAACAAAACTTCCTCAAAAAAGCAACAGCAAAACATTATTAATAATACAAAATTATATTAGTATATTAATTTACCCTGGTCTGAGGGTAGGCTGTTTGTTTGTTTGTTTGTTAAGTTGAGTGTAAACATCAAGGACCATGTGAACCGTGGAGGTAAAGTCCAGACAACCTTCTTCCTGATGCAACGATAACGATTTCACGTAAACTGATGCTGGAGTTCCTCGTTGATGGACTTCACCGGTACTGCTCATATTTGGTGTTTGTTGTCAACAAACCAAAGGGCAGCACCTCCCACGCTGCTGGAGATGTAAACATTAAAATGAGTGACAGGCGGCTGAAGGTCACCCGCCAGTTACACCGTTTAATCCGGCTGAAACACAATCCTAAAACAGTTCAAACTCGGACAAACGTGTTTGTAACTTCCATTTAGGGAAAAAAAATCCTCACAAGGTTATTTCAAATGATTTGTTTTTAACCCCAGAATGTAAACTAATGTTTCCATGGTGACGTGTTAAACTAAAGTGTGTCCTGTCGTGAACATCTCTGGTGTCTTCAGTCAGAGTGTTTAAAGCGTTAAATGTCTGATATCATGATGTCCACCACACTGAACATGGACCAGGGGAAGTAAAAGGGACAGATGTCTGAGGAGCTCAGAGGAACCTTCTAGTTCAGCATGTTAAAGACTAGAAGATCGTCTCCAAGCAGCTGGACGCTCCTGGGACCACAGGTGGACATTTCATTCAGAAGTTTAGTCTCCTCAGGACTGAAGACAACCTCCCTGGACGTGGACACAAGAAGACAACTGAAGACAAACTGAAGACACACTGAAGACACAATGATACAAACGGAAACCAAAGAGTCCAGAAGAACGAGGGTCGGAGATGAGTCTGAAGTTAGAAGCTGAACACGTGACGTCGATGAAGCACTGGGCTTGTGGAAAACCGGGGGAGATCAACCTTCCACATGTTCCTGGAAAACTTTGTCCTGAGGTGTGAGACCCCCAAACCCCCACCCACCCCCAAACACCCACCCACCCACTCTTAGATCACGTCAATAAAACATTTATTCTTGCACATAATAAATGTTTAGGACACACTGAGAATAAAATGCTTTTTATCGTAGTTTAAACAGATCTCAGGTCATTTTTAGTAGGTTCGTAAATGTGTAAACGCCAGTAGAATCTGATGGTGGGTAAAACGATAACTTTGAGTGATTTTGCTGACATTAGTTGAGGAGTTTAAGTACACAGGTCATGATGGACCAGACATCAGCCCAGCGCGTGATTCAACACGCTGCCTTACAGCTAATGTTTAAACTTCAGTCAACATAGCCTAAATCCTATACTGAACTCTTTATTTACTTGAGCTGCAAAGGACAGCAGGAGACATTAGCTCCGGGTATTTCATGTAATAGGATGGATTTGTCCAATAATGCCCTCACATCCCGTACAGGAACATGTGAAGTCATCAAAGGAAATCCCAGCAAATTTAACATATGAAGGTCAAAGTGTGAAACTAAAACCCATCGTAGAACATGGAGGCCTCACTGAGCATCTTAGATGTTGAAGTCCACGATGACATCACAGCTGGAAAACTGAACAAGTAGGGTTTCTTTGGAAGAAGTTCCAGGAGAAAACATCTCTGTCTAAAAAGAGCATAAAAGCACGACTGAAGTTCTCAACCCAGCAGATGTCTGGAACAATGTAACATGGACAGGTGAGAGCAAGGTGGAGATGTTTGGTCTTCGTGACCTTGGCCCCTTCGAGACAATGTGAGGTCATCTGTCATCAGCTGAAGCTTGGTTGAAACCTTATCATACAGAGGAATAATTATAAATAAAATTACCCAGATTTTGGAACGACCGTGTCAAAGTTCACCTGAATACACCTGTGTTGTGGTCCGACACCTGCTTCTCATCACCTTCACAACTCCTGGCACCGTCTTTTAAACTCGGTTCCTGTCGTTTGTTCGTTCAGCTGCTCTCATCCTCCTGGTCCACCGGAGCTCCTCGTCCTCCTGGTCCACCGGAGCTCCTCGTCCTCCTGGTCCACCGGAGCTCCTC
>JAOWBL010069420.1:0-20171 GCA_028564865.1 Zenarchopterus dispar
TACACATACACACATCTTAAGTCCCTCAACACAGTCAGGGTTTCCTTTAAAACATGACAGAAATTTCCACAATGAAATGATGTGGAAATGTGATTCATCCTCTCCAAAGTCTTTTTTTTTTCTAAAGCTTTTTGAAATATAGGTCCATTTCCACTAGCAGCGGTCCAGGTTAAAACAGAATCTTGAAATGTAACGGGGCCGACTTCCTCCTTGGCCCTTTCAGCCATTGTGTCCCCATTACAGTGTAGGACACGGTAGGATCTACTGACTTTAGCAGACTAACGCTCCATGCTATCAGTGTGTGGCAGTACTCCATGTTCACTGATTTCTTACCACCAATAAAGAAAAGAAAATGGACAAAAAAAAAAAAACTATCTGAAATGATGAGATCTACATGAAAAAAAATCCCCTGTAATAGAAACGCACTATATGTTTCTTTAATAGAAATTCTAACAACAAAATACTCCAAACATTAAATGTGACTCAGTACTTGATGAACACTGTTTTTAATTATGATTTACTGCAACTTATATCCAGTTGATATACTCTTATGCCAGTGGTAGCATGCCTCCTGTGAAACACCACCACCACCGATGGGGATGTCCTTTATTTTTTTCTCTTTGGTACGTGGAAACTCTGACCCTGGCTATGAAGGAAGGGCTTACATAAGAATATACAATATTCAGAAGAGATTCTACAAGATATGGCTCCTGCAACGTGGCGTAGTTCCTAAAAAGTGGTTATAAGGTTAGGATTAAACAGAACACTTTCATGCATTGTTCATGCAACTTTATAGCCTTTAAAATAACAATGTGCAATGGTGGGTTACTCGAGGGGAGTGGAGTGGTGGAGGGGTGGCAGTGTTGTAATTAGTGACAGGGATTACCAGCAGATAACTCGACTGTCATGACAGTTAACAACATTTACATGAAGGCCGAGAGTTTTATACAATTATCCTCTCTACGCTTCAGAGCGCTCCTATTAGAGAAACATGCTCAGCTCTGTCAAGGATTACTACACCACCCGTGTCCCACTAGAGCTGAATAAGAGGTGGAGCTCACGATCAGATCAGAATGGAAACGCTTTTTTTTTTTTTTTTTTTAAACAGCGTGAGATTACCTCTCAATGTGAGAATAGACGGGAAATTTAGAATGGACTTTCCTGCAGTTTAAAACCAACAAGTGGTGGGTAGGTTTTATTTATCTGTGTGATTCCTGTGGAAGTTGTGAGCAGTTAGAAGTGGAGCGCTGCTCATGAAAAATTCAAACAGCCTTGAAGCAGGCTCGGACTGTCAGCGTTTGTTAGCCTCCGTTGTACCGTGCGCTCCTACCTGGGAGACAGGAACCGTGGACATTTTGACACGCTGTTGAAACAGCACGCTCAGTATGCGGTTTTGTTGCTCCAAGTCAAACACGCGGGTCCGCAGCTTTACACATTCCTCTTTCAGGTCCTGAAAACAAATGAAAAATAGACATAAAGCTGTGGCTGAAAGGTCGTTTCAGGTGCACCAGATGCTAATTTATCAACCCCGAGACGCAGCGCTGTTGTCATGTTAGATACACATAACTGTGCTCTACAAACAAAAAGTTATCACAAGAGTTGTGTTGATGTTAACATAAGGGTGTCGTCACCATCTTAAACTAAAGGCTTAAGTCATATTTGTCAGAAAACAGAATAAAACTAAACTAAATATTTGGTTCAGTTTTATGCTTTCTGAAAGTTTTGAGGATGACTTAAGCCATTATTTAAGAAGTTGAGGATATTTTATCTTCAAATACTTCTCCATTCAGTCTTGTCCTTAAGTACCCGTTAACTCTTTTCTTTTCTTTCACAACCTAAAATATTACTGAAATGTGTCTCTTTTTTTTCTTTTACAAGCTGCATTACTTGAGAAGTTGGGACAGTTTCTAAAACACCACACAAACCTAGTATATAATTAATTTTTTTAAAAACCTTTATTGACTGACAACAGCAAAAAAAGAGAGATTAGTTTCAGTTTTTCTACATCGCTCTGATATAGACACAACTGCATCACAGTTTTACAGAGGACACTGATATGTCCTCACACCATCACTGATGCTGACTTTTGCATCTTTCAGTGATGATGCTATAGCATGGATAGTCTCTCTCATGTTAGACACATACAATCTATTTTTCTAAAACTCAAGCTGGACTGAGTTTATCCGATCAGACATCTTTATGTCCATCTGAGTTAACTCATTCCCAGAGAACCCGCTGACGTTTCTACACACAGTTGGTTGTAGGGCTTGCACCTTGTGTTACACTGTTTCAGGTTTCATATCCAGATGATGCATCAGATTTTGTTGAGTGAAAATGGTTCTCCCCGTTTTCTTCTCCTTTTATACCCAATCCTGACACCCTCACCTGTAACAAGCCAACCCGCTGATTTAGAATCTTCCAGAACAATATTTGTATATGATTTAAAAAACTAAAGTCTATTTTTGTTTCTTTCTCCACTTTTTGAATTTGTTGCCAACACTATTTTAGATTTTTAAAAATAATTTTCTGAATACAGTAAAGTTGCTCAGTGAAAACATTGAGAATAATTTAATCTGTTCTGTGTATGATAAATAAAACTTTATTCATTTTTTACATGAATCTTTTTTTTAAAGTTTGCATTCGATTGTTTTGACACTAACGGATAATAGCTGACCAATGATGCTTCAAAGAAAAGACAAACCTTTTGTGTGAGGAGGGCCTGGACCACCTGGTTAGCCACCTAGAAGAAACACATAAAAGCCCAATGTAAAATTATTTAAATTTATTAAAATTAAAATATTAAAAATGTATTATGAGTATGATGATCAAGTCAGACTCAGTTTAAGAACTCTACATGAGATATTGTGAAACTAAATGTAAATGACCCAACACACAGCATCAGTGAGAATTTAGATGCACGAGAGACGACGTGCACAAACTAACAGCATGTGGCATCAGAGTCAGATTTGAGTGAAATCAGAGTCAGAACTGCAGTTTTTACTTTATTCAGAGTGTTAGGTGAAAAAAAAGTATTTTTAAGGGAATCCTTCACCGTTTCCCTGGTTAATATACTCTTCTTGCTTTGATGTAATTATAGGACTGACCTTTTAATTCTGCTTTCAGTACAGGTTGAAGTAAAGTTACAGGGAGATTTAAAAAAAGTTCAAATTTACTGACATAGAAAATAGAAATGTCAGTCTGAAAGTGGAAGCATTTACTGCCTTCTGTTATGACATGACAATAATAACCATTTTTCCAATTTGGATTTTCCTCCACATTTGTCACCTACATGTTAAAAATGTTTCACCTCAGTTCATTCAGGCCATAAGAAACCTAATGAATCCTCTCCCCCCAAAAGTTGATGATAATAATAATAACAATAATAATAATAATAATAATAATAATAATAATAATAATAGGTTATAATCATGTGCAAAAGCGGACTAAAAAGGCATTCAGAAAAGAAATGAATCCCACGGCTGAAACTCTGAAACAAGAGTTTGTATAAATTTCACAGGCTGCCCTCTCCATGGTAACAAATCCATTAACAAAGGCTGCTTAGAAAATAAAGTGTCTCGGTGTTGCCAGCTGGAGAGAGATGGAAGAACAACACACAGATGTGAAAAGTGTTGTCATGGGGAAAACAAGAAAGAGCGGATGTAGTTAGACAGCAACTGCTGGGAATCTGCGGTCCTGATCGACTCCTCGCCTCTCCTGCTCGTGCTCTCTTAAATTGCCAGCAGCAGCGTTGTCCGTCGTCCTCTCTTGGTCTCCCTCAGCAGACTTTAACAACACTCCAGCTAACAGCTGGGCCCAAATACAGGACATGTAAAAGCTGAATCACTGGTCTCGTCTGCCGTCCTTCAGAGTTCACCAACTCCAGAGTTCGTCTGGCATATTAATATTAAGAAATAATTTTATCATAAAAGTGCACACATTTCTTTGTGTGACACCAGATGAGAGGGGATTTGCTGTGGTGCTTTGTTACAGCTTGGTTGATTAAACCGATAGAGAATCTCTGAAGCCAGACTACGTACATGGATGCTTTGGTTTGAACAGACATGATGTCACAAAGTTCAACGCCCTCCCCAGCGACACTTCAGCACACGGCCAAGAGATCAGGATCGAAGCGCTAATGAGCGGACAATCTACTCTTCCACCTGAGCCACGGCCAGCTGCTGACAGCATCACAGCGCTGTTGAGCAAATATGAGGTCTGCCTTTCAGTGCCAGTGTGGTGGTCAAATAAAGGAAATGTGAAAATAAAGGAGCGCACCTCGTCCAGACAGCGCTCATACTGCTTCCTCTGGTTGTCGTTCTCCATCGACAGAGCAGAGTTCTCCGCCTGCAGAGACAAATCACACAGAGGTAAAATGCATCAAATACTTTTACCGTCATGTCATCACCAAAATATAATTGACACTTTTTTTTAAAACTAATGTGCATTCTGATCAATTAAAGCATTAAATAGATTTTTTTTATGATGTATAAAGGAACAGGTCACAGAAATAGACAACCAGATGAGCAGATGGACTTCCTCCTTGCAGAACTTTGAGAAATCTGGATTCTCTGTACTGAGGTGCTTTTATGTGGATGATGTTTTACATTTTTTGCATCTAAACACCGTACTGCAGAGAGGGAGTTGATCAAATAATCTGTATATGGAACATGTTGCATGAGTGTTTGTCAGTGAGTGGTTCCTGAGTGGTAGTGTAAAAGCACAAGACAAAGAAAACGGCTCAAAAACGCAGACGGTCTAGTACTTACTCTCACCCTCTCCGTGGGGCTCGCTTCAGGTACAGCAGATGTAATTTAACTACTGAAAAAGGTTTTGTTCGAAAGCACACAAAATGTATTCTCAAATCTCAGGGGCTGACTCTTCACCAAAATAATTAATCCAGTAAGCATTAAAGGCAAGGCCACCTGACCTGGCTACACAGGTTTATAAAAAATAAAATAAAAACCGAAAAGAGATGAGCGATCACTGAAACGAGCCGCTTTGAGCTTCACATCACCTTCCACAGGTCCACAATCTAATCAGGGTGGTATCCAGACATATAATCAACACAGAATATTAAAATACTTGAATAAACGCACTTCTGAAATTGTACTGAATAATGAAGACAGAATGAATTTTACCAAATGAATCTTTTGTGGAGGAATGCTAAAGGCCACAGATCAGCCTGGAGACTTGTGTGTAAAGGTTGAGGAGGTCCAGGACCAGAAACTGAACTTTTAGTGCATGTACCATGAGTCCACGTTAGTCATGGCAGGAGCATTACATCAACTTTACAAGCTCCACGAACTGACGTACACCAGACCTCAAGTTATTAAATATTTTTTCGATACTCGGACATAAAATCCCATGCAACTACATTTTATATTAATATCTTTATCAATTCTACTGCACATAAATGTGAATTAACGACATATATTGACAAATTTGTTAAAGAATGGAAAACCCATAATAATCCGAGAAATTACTTAAAACCGACAAAAGTAATAAGAAATTTGCTAAACACCAACTAATTTAAAATCAGGCACTGCATTTGAATTGTGGTTCAAAAAGATCATTAAAAAAAAAAAAACAACTAATGAAACTGTAGCTTTGACTAATTAGTTATACCCTCAACTTAATATTTTGTTGTACAACCTTTTGAGTCAATAACTGCAACGAAGTGATTTCTGTAACCTCTAATGAGACTTCTGCACCTGTAGACGGATATTTTGGATCTCTCCTCATGAGTTGTCTCAGGTTTGAAGGGTTTCTTCTCCAGACTCCATGTTTCAGCTCTTTCCACAGATGTTTGATAGGATTTAGATCAAACATCAAAGAAGGATTTTTGGCTGTTCTGAAGATGAGGTGTGTTTTGGGTCGTTATCTTGTTGGAAGATCCATCACCTACAGCTAAGACCAAGCTTTCTGAGACTGGGCAGCACGTTTCACCCCAGGCTGTCTTCATAGTCCTCAGATTTCACTGTACCTGCACAGATTCAAACAGCAAAGCAGCTCCAGAACAGAACCGAGCCTCCTCCAGGTTTCACAGCAGCTACAGCCTTCTTTTCATTGACTGCCTCATTTTTGCTGTTTCACCAAGAGTTCAGCTCGAATTTCTTTGGAAGTATAGTATTATCTGTCCCATCAATCTATCATCAATTTTCCTCTAGCAGCCATGTCCGCGGACGTTGCCTACAGTCCCTTGGGCTTTTAAACTTCTGAATGAAATTTTCAACTTCAGTCACAAGAAGTGTGACTTAGCTTTAACCTTTAACATATTTGTAAATGATTTTCCTTCTGATCTCTGAGGAAATGAGCAAAAATCCCGCTGTGTCGTAAACGATGTGCCTATTGGAGGACCGTCTAAGCTAAAGATTTAATTTTGAAAAAAAAAAGTCAATTTGCTGAGAGAATTGTACAGCCACCGCAGGCGCTGGATCAATCTGTGTTTTTAGATTAACTGTCAAATTCCACTGAAAATTGCTATTTGGTGAAGATGCTTAGAGGAGTCACCAATTTGTACTTGGTCAAAAAGCACAGCAAGCTCCGAACAAATATTTATCTTTTTCAAAACAAATAGCAAGCAATGGGGAAGGCGTCAAACTATGCCAGGAAAAAAATTGGCACAGTATGGGAAATAACACCACTTTTACTCTTATTTTCTCCCCATGCATGCAAACGCCATAGGGCTGGCACTTTCAGCTCTCCACGCACCGTTGCCTCTTGGCTAAAAGGACAGTTCAGATCTCGGCTGTTAACCACTGCACCGCCGTGCTGGTCTCAGTTCAATTCACTTGGCAGGGTCATCAGTCATCTAAGTTTGGTTATGACATCCTTAACTACTGTAGTTCTAGTCCAGAAGGTTACATATTGTAGAAATATGGCCAATCATTTCCATAAACGCAGCAGCCATCTCTGCTGGTAATTAGATGAACGACTAATGCAAGATGCAGAATGCAACATTGGACATTTGATTTTTTTTTTCTTTTTCACACAGTCTGCTGCATGTAATCACTACATTTTGAAAATCCCCCAGTGTATTTGAGGTTTGGTCAATTTAATTAAAACCGTGAGCTTGTATTTTTTTTCTAATCTCTCACACTATTTGCACATTTTTAATACATCGCCTAAATATTGCAGAGCACGTATCATGTGCCTGAAAAGGAGTCCTGTCAGGAGGAAGGACTAGTAGAAGAGCAGAGATGCTCCCAGGACTGTCCAGCACAGCCCAGCAGGGTGGAAGATGAAGGCAGGTACAGTGCAGATGAAACATAAACCAAGTGGCTGGAATAGTGGACCGGAACATCTGTCCTGACTGTAGGTTGGACGTCCGAAACGCCAAAGCGAGAGATCAATCAACAGGCAATGAGTGAAAGAGCAAAGATCCTCCAGCATTTCCAGATACAGACTTGTAGACTGTTGTTATGAGAATAAATGGATTTATTACTCCTTACAACTCCTTAAGTAGTCAGAAGGGCTCAATAAATAATAATGTCATGCTGAAGATCTATATTGACTAGTTTACTTTGTGCACGCATGTTTAAAATGTAAAATCATTCATTATCATATGTCATCACATAATTTTTAGGCTTTTTTTTTTTTTGAAAGAAAATGTGACATTTTTCTCAGCAAGCCAACATATCTTTTATCCATCATATCTCCTTGATGTCTTGGTTTGCCCAAAAAGGAGAATAATTCAGTCTCTCAACAAATGATACAGTAAGTCCTATTACATTTGAAGTCCTATTACTAGTCACTGGAACGGTGGTTTCAGATGTTAAATACTCAAGTCTTTTAATGATCACATCCTTGATATGAATAACCCTACTGCTCTCTGCAGTTTCCATCCCCCTCAGGCTGCTTTTAAGCATAATGTGGTCTAATTTTCTGTAATACTCAAAGAAGGATGGAAGCAGGATGTTGTTGATTTAACGTGCACTTTTTTCTTTTTCAAATTCAAACGAGCGAAGAGTTTTGCTCTCATCTCAGTCATATAGTAGCTTGCTGGTAACTGCCGAGTGGGAAAGCTGCATTATTATTCTGTATTTTGTGGATTTATCTAGTAGCTAAAAAACAGCCTTGCCCTTAGCTCTGTATTTTAGCACCAAATAATCCAGATAGACTACACAAACACACACAAAAAAAAAACATTTTGAAACTGGAACAGTTTACTGACCTCCGTAAGTGTAAGTACAAAAAGAAAAAAAGATGATAGAAAGAAAAGCAAAATAGCCCAGAGTGTTTTTATCCTTTAACTAATCCTAAATTTACAGCTCCTGAATTAGGAAGCAACTGAACATCATTAAAGCCCACCGAGTGAGACGCTTTTTTTACATCACATATATTTGTGTGCAGAACAAAAAAAAAAAAAGGTTTGTGTAAAAGCTGAGATGTGAACCACGCAACATAAGTTACCTCCAGCGCTCTCAGACGCTCGAGCAGGGGATTGTTGTCTTCTGAATTTTCCTCTGATCCGCCGCCAGCCTCGGGTGAAGCAGGCGTCTCTTCCACTGAGGCTGTGGGGCCCTCCAGGCTGTCCTGCTGCTTCCACATTTCCTCCAGGAGTTTATCCTGAAACGCAGATCACAGATGCATGCCTTGAAGTCACAAAGAAATTACAGCTGAATTGCGTGCTCTGCTGGGCTCCAGTTAGAAAGGAAGTAAACCCTGATCCTCCCCGCAGAACAAAAACAAAACTTCAGCACCACAGTTGGTGCTCGGGGTGAAATTATTTCACATTTTAACCAGAGCAATATTAGAAATATACTGCATGACTTTGCGAGAAAAGTTCAGCAAATAAAAAATGTATTAATTCATCACTGTGGCAGTTCACTTATTACCAGTTAATTTAATGTCACACTTTGCAGGAATAATGACTGTTAAATGGCAGAAGCACTAATACCAAAAAGCCTTGAAGAAAATGAGTTCATTTGTTTTTAACGAACCACAATGTCAAACTGACTGTTAAACATTTGAAAGACCCCAAACCGAATATGTGAATTTTATTTGTTGATTTAAACTGAGCTTTTAATTCTGTCAAATCACACTTCAAAACTCAACCGAGCGAGTGTCAGCCTTTTTTTTAAAAAATTAAGTGGCATTATTCTTTTACTTTTTTAGTACATTTTGAAAAACAAAATAAATCGGCCCAGGCACCCGACAGGGTCGTTTCTGCTCTCCAAATGATTCACAACATACTCAAACAATTGCACAAAAAAACGGTAAGGCGTGGACTAGACAACAGCGTAACAAATGAACAATTCAGGACTTAAACTTGTTTAAAAAAGTGACTGGAGGTCTCTGAGGTACCTTGTATGCTTTCATTAAGTCCAGTGGGTCCACTTTGGGCCCTTCCAGTGAGTTCTGGTTCTGTAGTAGCGTTCGCACCGTCTCCTCCATACTGTCGTCCCAAAAAACAAACAAACGGAGAAACAGAAGATAGAAGATACAAGTCACTGAGTTGATACCCAATATCATAATAATATACTCACATATACATACATAAACGACAAGATCACAAAATACACCACGAAAACGATGGCACATATTGATCTGCTGTACAAAATGACAGCTCTGATCCAAAATTATCTCTGTAGCATTGCCTCTTCTCGCCTCATGTATCGTCTTTGCCTTGTCAGGTGGAAGGGATAAAAAGAGTAGGCGAGTAACAGAATACAAGCTGAGAAATAAATCAAGGACATATTATCACTTCACACAAGTCGATGGCATTATTCATCTACAGAAATATTTACATCAGTTGAAATAATTCAATCAGTCTCACTGACTACATCAAAAAAAAAAAAAAAATCCTATCCTGGTGGATTATCATCTTCTTTGATCGAGAGGTCAAAGCAGCAGTAGATTTATCATTATTAAACAGCCAGAGAAGCAAAATTATCAATACCTCCTTTAACCGGCATGTTTTATTACAGGAGATGAACTCGTGAAACAGAATTTTGCTTCAGACATGAATCCTGTTTTCTTTCTGTCCACTTTAAAAGTAATCTGAGTCACTTTGGGGATGATATCAGCCTGCTCTTCTCCATTTACAGTTTTGATAACGAAGCTCCACCTTTGCTTGGATTTGGGTCACTGACCAAATTTCTCTTCATGTGATGGTTTATGACAAAGCTGACACAGCACAGAGAGGTAAACAGCATCTGCAGCTGGGTGTAATTTTCCAGGTCCTTTTTATTTGGATTCGATCGTGGTGTTTGTTAATTGGAAGCAAAGGTGTAGAACAGAGGGAACGTGAAGCTGATGATGTTTATTCAAATACTTTCACACTTAATAATTTTATGCTGATTGTGTGAAGATCACCATCAGACATGCGGTTTCTTCAGCTAATAAGTAAATAGATCTGATTGTAAAATATCATTACTTTTGACTTCAGGGAAAGAGTTTCATTATATTTTGTAATGTATAGACTTAATATGAAATCTGATAAAGTGGTTCACAAGTTTCATTCTGACGTGTTAAAAAGGCACAAAACATTACATCACAAACATGTAACACCTAACAGGAGCCACATTTGTTCATTGTGTGTCTGTTTTCAGTCTGATTTGTGTTTGCTTGAGACACCGTCTATCTATATTTTACTTCCAGAGTATCTTTTTTTCCCCTCTATTAGATGTTTTTGGATCTGTCATTAACACACTATTGCCATTCTTGTCCCAAGTTACTGCCGCTGACCCGAGACAAACTTGGCCAAAATAGAAACGGTGGGAGACCATATAAGAGGAAGTGATGCTGAACCGAAGTGCACGGTCTCAGTGGATTTCAGATGTCGTCATGTGTTGCTCAAAGTTTAGATCAGCACTGTCAGGAGCTGGAGGTTCAAATCCCAAAGGTAACACCCACACAGCAGGTGCTGCGAGTACCCACCAAATGGAAACTGCTATGAAACTTTAAATTCATGACAGGCTGCATCTGGAAGACTTAGCATGGGATCTGTTTTGTTGCAGAATAAAAATGCAGCCGTTATTGTATTTGCATGCAGTGCCACATGATGTAGTTATTGGAGAGAAAAAAAATCAAGATTAAACTTTCACAAAACTGTCAAAACTAATGAGGAAGACATCTAACAGTGACGTAATACGGCCTCTAGAAATTCAAAGTTGAACTCAAAAAATAAAAAAGTTAAGAATTACCTGAATTATTCTGAGATGTGTATTTAAAATAAATCTGTGAAACTTCATTACTCATGTTTCATGATCTGAAATAAACCACACTACAAAACAGACTCCTAAATGTAGAGGCGCACCTATAACATATGATGTAAATGTAAACATCTCCATTTATATAGTTGTAAAATTATGTTGTTGTGTTTGAACACACATGTGGAACAGAAACTATTAATTCCAAAGGTTTTATATATGTGGTCATGATTATAAATAAATAAATAAATATTAATGAACACATAAAACTGTTTTCCCTGACTAAGTAAAATACTCCATTAATATTAAAATGAATTTATACATACAATCACATATAATATAATAATTAAATATGATCAGAATATGTTCTTGTTATTTTAAAGGAGACGCATCTTTTTTCTTTTTTTTTAAATGTTTAATTTTACAAGGTGGCGCAATTTCCTAAGGTGTTAATGAAATGTGTTTGAAGTGCTCCTGGGGGGTCGGTTCGTGAGTTGAGATCAGTGCATAGCTTTTCACTCGGCGACTAAAGAGTTGGACACAAATTACTTCATTAACCTCTGAAGCGTCCCTGAGCGCTCAAATCAGGACTCAGAAGTAGAAACATGGGAACCACAGCGCCACAACAAATACAGGAAAACTGAGGCAATGTAACAGCCAGCCGGTGGGTAGTCTGCAAGTCTAAAATCACTTCCTCACGTAAAAGCTGCATAAACCTGGGGGCTTCCGTCCATTTTTACAGACCTTTCAGGACCTACGTCACGATTACGTAACGTAATTAGCAGGAAGCAAAACAAAGGAAGACTGGATCAAAATAAGAAAATTCACCAGTGTTTACGAGCCTATATCAAAATTTTAATATGTTTTCTT
This sequence comes from Zenarchopterus dispar, assembly GCA_028564865.1. NCBI lineage: Eukaryota > Metazoa > Chordata > Actinopteri > Beloniformes > Zenarchopteridae > Zenarchopterus > Zenarchopterus dispar. The sequence goes on from JAOWBL010069420.1 coordinate 12,024, forward strand.
GTTGTGTTGTTGGGTACCAGAGTGGTAAAAATATTAGTAATGGCTCCAAATTAAAAGTCTATCACATATCAGCCACAACTCCCTGCCAACGAAGAAGAAAACAATTTTGGTAAAAAACAATATTACATAAACAAGACTAGAGAGAGGAAATTATTAAAAATGCTTGTGTATGCACATTTCATATCAGGTAAGTTTTGAAAAGTGTATTTACTGTTATGTGTAGAGCATAGCATACAGTGGTTATCATGTCCATCGGAAATTGGATCAGTAATAAAGGTAATGATGAAATGAGCCTTTCAACAAATGATAGAGTATGGGCCAATTTCTTTTAATAAAACTTACAGTTTCCGTGATTAAGTTAACTTAGATACTGAAGCTAGGCTTTTACAAGTATTATTTTCATCCACAACTTTCAAAACTAGTTAGCTTAAGGCTGCTAAGGATGCACGGAGTTTACGGCGGAAGTTGTTCCGCCTCCCGCTAAACCACGCCCATCAAATTACGTCATACTGTTTACTAAAACGAAGGGAGTGTATATTTTTTGAAAGTTTTCAAAGCCAGATGTAAAAAATGATTATATCTTATATGAAACGCTTTTCAACAACATTTTGAGTCTTTTTGGAAGTCCTTCACAGTTGTTCTACTTTTTATTTCATGATTACGCACTAAATCGTTGTTAATTCTGTACAATCTGAGGTTTAAACTGCACCATCTTTTCATTAGATAAAGCTGACGAGTTCATGTTATCATAAAAGGCTAATAGTGGGTCCCGAAGCCGGACCAGTTGAAACCTACTGCTGTAGACAAAGGTGCAGAGTTGGGTATATAGCGAGCATAACATCCTATTCAAGAAAATACTTGATTTCTTCAGAATTTTTCAAATTTCAACTTTGAGCTTCAATTAAAGCTGAACATCTAAAGACAAATATTGAAAATGAAAAATCACACATGACAACTATTTAACGTTTGCTTTGTCTCTGGTGGTCAATATAAAGAAGATGCTAGTAAAGCTTTCTCAAAACAAACCAACAAACAAAAAAACAAAACAAAACAAACAAAAAATCACAGGAAAAGGTGCAGGTAAGGCACCATCAGCTTGAATTTCTTTAGTAAAGTGCTGATCAGAGCCTGCTGTTAATATCAAAATGAAAAGAAAAAAAAAACTTTTGACTTCCCAATTTCAAGGAACAGTGAATGTAACATGAAACAGAGGGTGGAGATGTCATGGTGCCCAGCAAATCTGAATGGCTTTGTTGGTATTCACCTCAGGTACCTAAATAATGATCTTAAGGACAAAAAAAATATATATTTTTTTTTCATAATACATCCTCTTCAACAAAATACTGGTGATGAGCTAACGAAAGATCTTCATTAGGTATTTTGGAATTTAAAAAAAGTTTGATTTTTGAGTATGTGTTATCTTCTTGTCTTGAATAATCTAAGTGCAGAGCAAGAGAAGAAAAATTAAATTTTTCATTTTTCATGCATGCACATAAACACATATTTACAGTATCTTCACTGGACTGGACGAGTGGTCATGAAGACATTTTGGCTTAAGTGGAAATGACTCTTCCTTCTTGCCTAAAGCGATGCTGCTGCTTGCTGACATTTTGCTGCAGGCTACACTTTGTAAAGTCTCACTCATCACGTATAACAATGTGTGAATGAATGTCCTAGTTTCCCCATTAAGCACCCATGTGACCTCTTCCACTGCTTCAATAAAAACAGCACAAAAATGCGTTGAATTGTGAAGCGTCTGAGTGATAATCTTCCTCACTTTGTATCTTTAGCACACTGAGGCATTCAGATGCGTTTGAGAAAACTCACCGACCACCGTTTCTAAAACTGGATTATTTCCGTATAAAAACATTTTAAATGTGTATTTCAATACTAAAATAACTTGAGACATCTGAAGTCTTTAATATTTTTCAAAAATCACATTAATTTCATTTTAAAGCCTTTGAAGCACTGATTAAACCATTTTGTTTGGTTTAAGTTGTTTGGTAAAGGAAATACAAGAGACACTCTGGAGCCTCACCAGAACCACTTAATGGTCCAGTAAATTAGTATTGCAGGGGAACAATAGGATTTACTCCCAACTGTTAAGTTGTATGTGACACAGAAGAAGGTCACATAAGATAATAAAATGTCTACATTAAAAAAATTCATTTGAACATTTGCTTTACAGCTCATAATGTGTTTGTTTAGATTTCTGACAGACATAAAACATGCAAAAGGAAAATAATGTATTGACTGTAGTTTTGTGAGAAACTGGGAGCTGGACCATATATCTTTCTCAGGAGGAAGATATGTGGTCCTAGCAGGAGGTGAATCACCTTAAAGCCATAAGTTGTCTGAATTTAATCTCACACCTTGCTGAGCAGATGTAGAAACACCTGAACTATGGTCATGAAGTGCTGTCAGCCGAACAGCTGGCAGGACTTTATATTTGGTTATTAGTTCTCTTTATCACAGTCGAGGACAGAAGATCAATAAACGGTGACACGTTAGTGTTCTTGCACTGTTGTAGGGTGATATTTGATATCCGATTTCATTATCATGTAACCTAATAAAATTGATTTATACACACACACATATACACATACATACACATATATATGTTTATATATATATATACATACACATATATATGTTTATATATATATATATATATATATATATATGTGTGTGTGTGTGTGTGTGTGTGTGTGTGTGTGTGTGTGTGTGTATATATATATATATATACACACACACACATATTCACTTCTGTCAAAGTTTCAAGCCTTTGACAGGAGTGAATATGAAATCAACTTCTATATTATCCTGGAACTGACACATTTGTAGGAATAATGGCTCAGCATAAAAATACTGAATGTCAGTGAACTGTGAATCAAAGGGTTATCTGGACAGAAAAAAAAAAATAAACATTTGCACAATGCATTTGCTTGGTAACACAGTTACAAAAGCTCATGTAACCAAATAAAAATAAACAGTTCTTCTTTGCTATACAGTAATATAATAGACATATTTTAAGCTGAAATGGTTATATCATGCAAACGTGAGATAAACAGTGTGTGTACTTTCCAACTTTTGGGCTGAACCCTTTCAGGAAGTAAGAAAAGGTGCAGTTCAATGACTGTCCACCAGGGGCTGTCTCCATAAGTGAGTCAATCTATATTGACCATGTTAAAATGTCCAACTGTGCAGCAGAAATAAACATATTTACATCATGGCTTTAAAAAAGAAAGTCTTGTTCTCCATAGGAAGATATAGCCATGAAAACTGTAACAGGGGTGAATTTTAATGTGTCCCATCAGTTAAAATTTTGTAAAACCACAAGTTTATGTAGAATTGGAGGACATGGCAGCTATGGTGTCAAATGGTTTGCTTTAGATACTTGTTGTTTAACATTTTTGTTGAACTTGACATGCTGAGTATGAATTAAAAACAGAAGGAGAATAACTGACTCATTTTTAAAATATGACTTCTTGTGCTGTTAACTGTACTAACAGGCCACCGCGGTCTTGTCCTGGAGGGGTCCTGGACCCTCCTGGAACAGCTGGTAGCCAGTGAGGTCTGGCTTTAGGCCGGGGGCCTAACTGGCAGCTGAAGCGGACTTTGGTTTTGAACGAAAGCAGCTGAGTGACGACTGTCAGACTGCTGCTGGTGTCAGCTGGTCCCACAGAGCTGGACTGCGGTCCTGATCAGCCGTCAGGCTGAGGGACGGAGGCCAGCATGAGCACCGGGGGAGCTCCAGCAGTCCTCGCTTCAGCTCCGACAATCATCATTCCAGATTCGGCTTCAGCAGAAACATCTCAAACCAAGTTGGATGAACAGGTGCGATCAACAAGAATGCAAATTAATGTTGACCTTTCAAGAACAAGGTGTGCATATTTGAACCAACTTCCAGCTTTTTCTATATTTCTTAAACCAGAGTTGGATCTTGCCAATATGAAATAACCCAAAAAAAATTAAAACCGTTCATGCTTTTAGGGTTGGGCAGGTCCAACTTAAAGAAAATCCAGCATAATGTGAAGTTAGGAGGACTTAAAGATGGGGAGGCTGGATAATCTAAACCACTCAGTCAACTAAACAGTTTTGAGCTCAAAACTAAGTGACCGGATTGTTTTATGTTGGACTTTCTGCAAAATATGTCCAATCAAGCCCTGAAAAAAGTTGTGAAATAGTGCTTTCAGTAAATGCCTTCAAAATCCACCTCGAGACCGGTAAATACTGTGTGTGTGTGTGTGTGTGTTTGAGTGTCTGCAGACTGGTTGTTAGTGTGGAGGAAACGTTACCTGGAGAAGTGCTGCTGCAGTGTCACCATCTGCAGCCCAACCTACTGAGACTTCACCCTCTCCCTTCTCTCCGCAATCACAAGAAGTTTATTCTCCTGCTGGGGATTATTATTGTGGACCAGACTCGGCGGCGTGGCTGTAGGGCAGACGAGTAAAAACATAGTTGGTTTGTTGTTAATCTTGCACAAAAACATAATCCTTATAAAGATTTTAAAGTTACAGCACGTCTGCTCACCAGGTGCCCTTCTCTCTCTCTGTAACTGCACAGTTTGACAGGTAGTTTCAGGAGCATGACAAACACCTGTCTCGTGGCATTTTAAACAGGACGTTGGGGTAAAGTATGATTTGTGAGTATATAGGAAATGTTCTGTTGCTGTTCACAGTTATCTGGTTTGAGATACTCAATTGCTGTTAGTATTATTAAAGCTTTGTTACTCTACAGCCGGTCCTTTAATTGTCTGGATTTGTTCAGTCATTTATTTTAGAAGTAGAGGTGACTGTACATAGACTGGTAAAATCTTCTTTTAATACTTGCTCTGTTTCAGACATAACAAGCGCTGATAAGTATTTGTATTTTTCTTTTTGCTTGGTTCGTAGCCTTCAGCTACAGGTTCGGCTCGCTGTGACTCACTTTGCCCGTCAGACTGCATCATTTCAAATTGACTATGCAGATCTACAGAACAGCAAGGGTATGGACACATGTTGTTATGTTAAAATAGATCAAACTATATTTATTTGAAAGCTGGATCAGACTTGATAAAGATGAAATAAAACCATGTAAACTGTCTCCCAGATTTCCTCTGACAGACTTTCCACACACTGCTGTGGAGAAGGACACCTGGAGCACCAATCGAAGCTGCAGGAAATGGATGGATCTTGTTGTCAGTCAGGACTACGATTACCACCACCGCTGACCTTGATCATGTCAGCATTTTTAACATTTTCTTAACAGGTGTGGCATGAACAATACATAATGTGTTGAAACAACAACAGTGAGTTTTCAGAGGCAGTATTTCCAGTTTTTTAAGAGCACTAATTGTCTTGGTTAATTCAAGCATCTGAAAGCATACATAATACCATCAATTATTCAACCATCACAAATTTGATAACTAACATGTTCGCTTTTACTTCGAAAATATCTTTGTGAACATTGCTTGGTGTACAGTCAGCAGTCCTGAAGTTAAGTTCTTACTGTTGAAATGCACATAGAAAAATAACTAAAATGTTCTTTTTGCAAACATAAAACACAAAAGTACCTTGTCCATATCTTTTCAAGCTCATGCAATATAAACCCTGTTGAAATCTCATTTTATTAAGCATCATTAAATATGTTTTAATATATTTAACATGTTTTTTTTCCTTTTTCATGCAAAAATGAAAAGTCTAAAAACTAAAGCACCAACTAAAGCAGTGAACACATTTGTATGTCTAATCTGAACTAATATGACTGTTGGAAAATATTGATCAAAACGTTTAAATCTATTTGAGGAAACCTGGCAGGGACGCGTAAAGCAGATCAACACCTCCATCTAGTGGTGGTTGATGGTTACTACAGCAGATTTAAATTAAAAACTCGACCAATGACGTCTGACTGGGTTGATCGATCGCCGTCATCAGAAACGGGATTTTTGTTAATAATGTTCTGTAAAATTCAGCATTCATAAGCTGTAAACTTTCATAACAAGCAGATAACACCTGTTTACCAAAGAGAGTGGTGGGATATTTGTGGAAGCTTCAAAACAAAAACTTAACTGAGATAAATCTCAAAACTGGCCGGTGATAAATTTCCCTGTTTCCTGCTTTTCAGGTTTACGACACATTTTACAAAGAATTTGGTGTGGATGCTGTTTAGGAATAATAATTACGTTTAAAAAAATTATAAGGAGGTATGGAATAAAGAAAAAGAAAAAAAGATGTCTCAATGTGACAAGTAACTAAGGAGGAAGGTGCTCTGCTGTCCTTCCTATTTTTACAACTTCTCATCAGTCCTTCTACACCTCATTCATTTTACTCTTTTAAACCAGAGTTTAACTTGCTCAATCAGCATGCTGTTTGATGGTGATGAAAAGGGAATACGACCTCGAATTGGCATTATTGAACATGTTTTCCCTCCATGAGAAGCTGAAATTACAAGTTCCCAAAACAAATTCATCATCAGACTAAGATTTCAACCTCCTTTATATCTTTTTTTTCTTTCAGAAAAACACACAAGCATGAATGTGTAACCTGGTAAATGGCCAACAGATGGAGTCCTTCATACGTTGTCACCTGTGCTGACGTCACACCTCATCTGCTGCTGTTGAGACACATGTCTTTGACTTTTTTTTTTCAGAGTTAGCACATCTTTGTCACTAAACAAACTTACAAAAATAAAAATAAATCAATAACTCTATAAAAGTGTTAAAGATTTGTTGTAATTTGTAAAAATCTTTTCAGTGTAAGTTGTGTCACAGTTCTTTATCTTCTTTCATTTAACATGCAGATGGTCTGAAAATCATCTAATAGCTCAGTTTTTTTGACCTGTAGATCTCTTTCAAACTCCTAAAATACACCCCATTATGCTTATGATCAATGAATCATCCATTTTCTATGTGTCCCCTTGAGATAAATGAAAATAGCAAGTTTTTTGTTGTTGTTGTTTGTTTTTGTTTCAAGAAGCATTACAGTAAATGCACGTCCTCATTGGCTCATTACACTGAGAGGTCTCTATTCTTAGACTCGATCCTCCGGTAATTTCCACAGTGACATGCAGTTCCTTGGACAAGACCTCTCCAAGAGTACAAAAGTAACTGTTACCAACAGCGGCTAGTTTTGTTGTCACAGTGACAACTTTTATCTATTAGTTTATTCAACTCAACGGCATGTGAAGACTTCCTTTCATTACTAAGACATAAAGGACTCGGGCACTTGCACATAAAGACGTTACATAACAGGAACATAGTTGAAAAAAGTACCTCAGACATGATACACTACTTTACAGCCTCACAGTATGTCCATATCCTGATTTAGTCGTCACTTGGCAGACTCCTCCTACAAACCTGACGGATTCGTACTTTGTCCAATCTACATTTTTCTTTTATTTGTCTTTGACTGCAGCATCGAGCTGGAGAATAAGCATCAAATCCTGCAAGTTACATGCAACATGAGCAGTGAAATGATCCCACTGTGACGTATGAAAATATAAATGAAAACAAGCCTTTAGTAACAAATCAAGAGATGTCAACCCATTTGTCTGTCTTCATCTGTTTCAACAAAGTGGATCGTCTTCAAATTCGATGGGTGGACGTGCACACTTTGGGGATGTGTGTGAACCTGCACACATTCACTTTTTTTTCTCTCTCTCTCTCTCACACACACACACACCATTTTCTGTTTGTCCCTTTTCTTTTATGCCACTTTTTGTCTTTTTCTATCACGTCTGTCTCCTACTGTAACACATCTCATCATGAAGACACATCACACACAAACACTACAATGATCACCATACTACACACACTACACCCATCATTGTCTTTGTCTTTTTTTTAAGTCTTGTACTTTTGTGTTTCACATTGGTGGTTTTAGTCCTCCTGGGCAGAACTAGGAAGTCAGATATTACTAAAATATGTGAGATCAGTCTGTCAAGGAGGACTGGTGAAGGACACACACCTTACATTAATGCATCACGGCTCCCTGTGATAGTTCCTTCACTGGTTCTTCTGTGCCCAACAATGTTCTACATGTTATTATTTTAACCTTTGATTGTGTTTTATCACTGACAGAGATCATGGTCGATCTGGGAAGGGGAGAGGGATGGGTGGGACTGGCTTTGTTTTCACTGTTAAAGCACTTTGAGCTGCATTTTATTGCA
>JAOWBL010069421.1:0-20154 GCA_028564865.1 Zenarchopterus dispar
AGGAAAACTATATATATATATATATATATATATATATATATATATGTATGTATATAAACATAGCTCCTGTGGAGTTATGTTTGAAAGTGCTGAAAAACTAGTGCTTGTTTATATGTTCGCTGACTGCATCTGGAATAGGAAAAAGTAAACACAAAATTTACCAAAATAACATTTTATTATCATTTGCTTTTATCTGATTTGTTTGACCTGCAAATTCAGCTATTTTTTTTCCAAGCAAAGCTACCTCCATTATCTTATTCATTGATTTATTGTGATGCTTTTCCTTTAGATTGTTAAGATCATGTTAGATGCTTTGGCATTTTAAATCTGTTTAGAAAGATTACAGATAAGTAGATAACCATCTGATAATACGGCAGACATTTCTAAAATAAATCTAAACACAATTTTCTTGTGATATATATTTTTCAATTCAAAACAAACTTACAGATAAATATGAGCTTAAAGTGCATACATTTATAACTTTAAGGCATTCATGTATGAATTGAAGGAATATTTTAAGAACTAAATCTCTTTCCTACGTAAAGTACTTTTTTCAGGTGTCTGAATATATCTGGGCAACTTTTGAACATTGAGAAGAATCTTTTCAGAGCAAGAGTTGACTAGAGCCTGGAAGATGTGGACATCAGGAGTCAGGTTTCGTTCTCTGTGATGCTTTGTCCAGCCTTTACTTCATCTTCTTGTTTGCATTTGGGTTCTGATTTTATTTTGCCTTCCCAACTGAAATGTAGCTCACACTGAGACAAACTAACTGGCTTTGCCTTTGTATAAATCAGCCACTTCTTTCTCTTTGAAAACTTCTGAGTTCAGAGTAAGTTTTGGATCACAACATTGTCCAGTTGACATTTGTGTATACAGCTAATCCTGAACAAACAGTATTTTCTGTGCACTTCCTGGAACTCACTGGAAGTCATGTATCTCCATATTATCACATCACTGCTTCTTCACGTTATTGACCAGTACATCAAATGAAGAAATCTCTCTTCCTTTATTGGTGTCCGTGAATGGTGTGCACCAAATGTGGAACATTTCATTTGCTCTCTGATTTTTTTGTTTTGTTTTGTTTTGCTCCTATGTAGCTTGTTTGGATGGTCTTTTGTGGTTGTCATTCTCATGTTGCACTTCTTCTTTGTGCATCTCTTTAATTATTAAAATTTACTAAAGATGTTTTTTGAGAGCATCTTATGGGTTCACAGCAACGGCTTCAGATATTTTGCATGCTTTGTTGATGAAACAAATGATAAAGGGGTAGCACAAAACTTTGAAAGAGGGTTTGACATGCACCCTTTAATCAGAAACCACTGGGGCAATAGGGAAAAAAGACTTCAGACTACACTGCATCAAAAACTTCAATTCTGAAAAAGATCACACAGCCACATGGAGAAAGTATTACTTTTAAGAAAGTTAGTTAAGAAGTCAAAAACCTGGTTACATTTACAAATGCCTCTTTAAACTTGATTGTGCAAAAAATAAACCTTATGTTAGACTGTGCACTGTTGACATGCGTGGGGTTGGGGGGTTTCTGGGATGGACCATCGCACAGTGGAAATATGGTCCAGGTACTTTTTGGGAGAAAATGAATGCTTTAGTCTTCCCCATCCTAAAACAAAATCTGACCTCTGGTTGAATGACACAACTCCTACTGTCAGACAGATGTCCCAAAAAGCTGAACAAAAGCGGAAAAATGGCGAGCTGCAGGTGTTGTTTCAGATACTAAAGGACTGGAATCAGGTGACCATGAAAGATGCCAAAAACAGCACTTCCCAAATATCGTGCAGTCAAACTGCCACAAGCCTTGTAGATTATTTAATACTACTGACATTGTTACGAATGCTCCTCTGACTGCCCGTCTTGAGCCCCCCTGAGGTGTGTGAGGAATTTCTGGACATTTTTATAGATGAGGTGACTAATACCAGGGTTCATGAATCACCTCCTGCTTTTGACCCTTCAGTCTCTGTTCCCTGCTCAGCTGCTTTTTAACAGTTTGAGCTTGTGACTCTGTCTGACCTCAGAGAGATTGTTGTTCATCTGAACCCCACTGATGTTGTCACACCTCTCCTTTTCAAAGAGATTATTTCTGTTCTGGCATCATCTGTTCTTGCTGTTATTAAAATCAGCTTGTCCTCAGGTGTGGTTCCTAAAACGTTTAAACAGGCATCAGTGCAACCACTGATCAAAATGTGGCTTGGATCCCACTCTGTTATTCCACTTTAGGCCCCTTTTCCAAGCTCCCCTTTTTTTCTAAAAACTTTGGAGAATGGTGTTTTCAGTCAATAAAGTCATTGTAGGTTAAAATTATTTCCGATAGGTGTTTCAGTTTAGTTTTAAGTCTCTTTTTAATGCCATCCTCCTGGCCACAGATTCAGCCTGTTTCTTTCAAAATGCCACCTTTGACCCTGTGGATCATACTACTTTAATATCTCATTTAGAGCATTGTGTAGGCATTTGTGGCACAGTAGTTCAGATAATACCGGGCTCCAAGAAATTTTTTGCATTAGTCAAAATAATTTCACATCCTCCTCTGCTTTGTTGTCATTTGGCATCCCGCAGGGCTCAATACTTGGGCCTCTGCTTTTTTCCTTCAATATCTGTGCCCATTAGTTCAATTCCTAGAAAGAACAAGATAGCTTTCCATTGTTATGCTGATAACACTCACATTTAAAAATGACTCCTAAAATGGAATGATACCTGCTCCAGACAAGCTTTATGAGTGTCTTGAGGAACTTTAAGCTTTGATAGCTCTGAACTTCTAAATTGTAGTTAAAAGAACGCAGAGGGTTTTTTTTTTCTCCTTGTGTCATAAATTTGTCTTCGCCTGTGAATATGAGCCCTTTGACAGGAGTACAGAATATATAAATAAAATTTGATTTGATTTGATACAGAAAGCATACTGGTACAAACCTGGGATTTAAGATGGACACAGGTTTTAACTGAGATGGTGAGATCAGTGCAGTAGTGAAGTCCAGCTTCTTTCAGCTGAGACAACTGACAAAGATTAGACACATTCTGTAAAGAGATAACTTTAAAACAGTGATCCATGCCTTCATTAAAACTCAGCTGGATTACTGTATTTTTTGTGTGTGCTGGTGTTCACCTGTCCTCCTTTTTTTGTTTTCTGCTGGTGAAAAATAGTTCATCACATTTTTTTTTTCATTTGTTTTTAAATCTTTCTATGGTCTTGCCCTTCTTTACCTCCCTGAGCTGCGGCACTCTCCCTCCCCATCATTCAGATCCGCTCACTGGATGTTCCTGGATGTGCCAAGGACACACCGGAGGCTCAGGGGGGAACAGGGCTTTTGTTGTGGTGAAATTTAATGTTTCATGTCAGACGAGCTTCTTCTTCCTCAACTTTGACCCGTGCACCTCTTCTGCTTGGCTCTCACCTGTGAGATATTGATTTTGTATTGATTTTTTTTGTTTAACATTTATTTAACTTTTGTGTGTGTCTTGTAGTTTTACTCATGCTTTTATTTGTCTCTGGTACTTTATTCATTTTATATTTTATGAATTTTATTCTAATGTTTTTTTATTTCTGCGCTCAGCACTTTGGTCAGTGGTTGCGGTTTTTAAAGTGCTTTATAAATAAAGTTGGCTTGGCAGAGAAGTACATTAATATTTTAGAGCAATGTATGCTACCTTGGAGGCGACAGTTTCCAGTGACCAAAGCATCTTGAACTGAAGACAACTGGGCTTCTTTCTCAGTTCGTAAAGATGCTTCACCTTTCATCCGAAAGGTCTCCTCGGTTCTACTGAACTAGTAGAGAGTTTCAGACATTTAAGCTGATTGAACATTTATTATAAGATGTTTTGATCAAAGATAACATGTCTAACCAAGAAAAGTAGTGCATTTCCCTTCAATTAAAGTTGATTATGATTACCATTAACCTAGATAGTAAAGAATCAGCACCAGCATTTTCCAGGGACTTCCATTCGTTTTTCAAAAAGAGGATGTAAAACCACATTCGGCACACATTGCAAAGGCATGGCTGAGGAAGAAGTCAGTCTGGATTCTGAACTGGCCTGCCTCCAGTCCTTAGTCGTTCTTAGGCTTTGCCTGGCAGTGTCCACTCTTTTTCCTACACCCAACATAGCACCCATCTCCAATAGTGAATATATCTGAATAAAAAACAATGAAGATGACCTTGGGCTGTTCCACACTTTAAAATGTGCTTGCTGGAAGACTGTGACAGAATAGAAACTCAAACGCTTTATCGCTCAATGCCAGAACACCTTTTAAGTGTTATGAGACGTACAAGCAAAATCAGAGTGGTAAAAGCTCTGATACTGCAGCTTCTACTAAAATTTGTTGCAAACTTGAAATGAAAAATACGAATGTATATTAAAAAATTAAACGAAACTGGCAATACGCCGGCTTCTTTCTTTCATTTTTAGTCTTTTTTAAATCATTCTCTTTTTCTTCCTTTGTTCTCACCTCTGCAGCTCCTACCGTTCATGGGCGTAGGTGATTGCTCATCTAGCTCTCCTGTGGCAGCACTGATGAGCTCCCACTTCGGTCCGGCTGTCTTCCAGCCAGTGCCTGCTCATCTGTTTGCCTGCTGTTGTGGTGGGGAGAGGCTGGAATATCTGGCTCTTGGGCAGATCTCGTCAGGATCGGACTATCTTTTGTCTTCTGTGAAAGATTCTTTTCGTCTTCAGTGGATATAAACAATTTTTTTTCTACAAGGATCCTACGATCTGTGGTTATTTATAACAGTGTTAGAATTGTACCAACTATAAAGACACATATGTACATAAATTTAAAAAAAAATCACTGAACTCTGAGAATATGGATTGTATCTGGTGCAACAAAATGATGGATTGCTCTCTATTGTTCTTGGTTATGAATCTTTTTTTATTTTACATTCCCTATTATCCCTACTTTCTTTTTTACTTTTCTTTTTTATTTCCTTTCCTTTTCCTTTTCCTTTTCCTTTTGGCAAATAAACTGTCCAATTAGATCTAGAGGAGTCTGAAAATCTGGTACTGAATTTAACAATTCAACCAGGATCCTTTAGGACCTTTCTTGTGTATTACTCGTGCATTCTGGCTGTTAATCTTTTCTTATTGTGCGTCTCACGCCAGCCTATACTCTAATAATTTTGTTTAAAAAAAAGAAACATTCTTATTTAATGTGCTCCTAACAAATAATAAAGACACAGCTTTAAGCTGACAGAGTAAGCTTTTCCATCACAGCATAACTGAGCAAAGCAATGATAAGAGATATTTCAGCCATTCATACGTATGAGTGACTGCATGTGCGTGCACTCAGCACATTGTTTGTATTTCTGACACGCATTAAGGATTACTATGAAGGAAAAAAACATAAGAACAATGCTGGTGTTCTGGAAAACTGTAAATTGGGAAAGCTGTGGGAATATGGAGTACAAAAATGATGGACTGCTCTATATTGTTCTTGGTTGGGCACCGGGGTTGGACTGTAACTGCAAACACGTGGGCATATGCACATGCATACACACATTTGTTAGTCGTCCATCTGTGTTTCTATTTTTGGAAACTATAAAACTGAGGCACACAATAGCGCTTCACTTCTTTAAGCTTGATAATTGGAGTATGTTATATGTTTGAGCTTCCTCCTGCTTTGGGAATACTGAATGCCATGATCTAATTGTGTGAGCCCCACGGCTCGAACCAAAAAGTAATAAAGTTGACAACATAATAAGCACAACAATCTAATCTTTGCTCTTTGAAATATACAGAATCCAACGTTAACACTGGAGTCCGAACAATCAAATTGAAACATAATTGGGTAGCTCCAGAGAGACTTATTGCGTGAGCAAGTTTCTACAAAGGAAACACAAAATCAGATTAGCACTACGTCTATCAGTCACATCACAGCAGCTCTGGCTTTAATATCCACTGCTCGCTGCTCCGACACACCTGCAACCTGGGTTCCGTTCCTGCACAACTGAACGGCCATTTTCCTGAACTGTGATTAATGGCCAGTAATTTGATGCATCTCTTCACCGCCGCCACTTCATTAACCAGGCTGGACGTACTGATACCTAATGGTCTAAGTTTTGGCAAAACAACCTGTTCTACACAGGACTGGCTGCAAAAATCAGAAAGTAAATCTGTTTTCATGTCAGCTGGTGTGGGAGATTTATTGATGGTAGAATAAGGCAATCTTTAAACGTGTGAGAAATCAGACAGTTAACGTCCAGCTTTCTAACATTGTTTATTTACCCCACAGGTCAGCTGTGACTTGTGGGGTAAATAGATGTGGCTGTGGGTTGTGGGTAGAGGCCTTGATGATGAGGATGATGTAGATTCATAATGACAGCTGAACAATTAGGATGAAATTCCAGCATGCTCTTCTAGTTCAGAGTCTGGACTAAAGTCGGAGATAGTCATTCTTTATCTAGGTGCCCATCCGTGCATTGAGTCACAACGTTCAAACTTGATATAAAAAATGAGAACAGTTGACCTATGAATCAGAAGAAGAGGATGCTGAGGAGGAAGAAGAGATTTCCCATTTGGCACAGAATTTTACATTTTTGGCGCAGCAGAGGCTGAAATATTGAATAAATAATTATCTATACCCACCTATACAGGGCCATGGCATTCTGTCAGAGGTTATCTCAGCTCATTACAAGGATACATCCTTGACTGGCCACCAGTCCATCACAGGGCCACATACATGGACAAACAACCACACATGCAATTTAGAATCAGAAGGAAGCTGGAGTACCTGGATAAAACCCACACAAGCCCAACTAGAACATACAAACCCCACACAGAGTGGGGTCTGGGAGTTGAACCAGGAACCTTTGTACTATGAGGCAACAGTACTAACCACCAAGCTGCCGACAGATGGGTTAAGTAATTAATAGAATTTACCTTTTTTAAAGCATATTTATCTTCCTGAACACCCAATTTCATTGTACAATGTTTCATTACTACGACAGTGAAGAGATTCTATTCTATCTGTTCTGATTAATAAATCATTATTTTCCCTTCAAGGATTATTAAAGTATTTTTACATTTGAATTAAATCTTGTTAATGTATCTGAGCCCACTCAAAAATGCAGATACTTAATAGGTGTAGCAAATCTGCCCTAAATAACTAAATTTAACTCCAAAACCCAATCAGTACATTGTGAGTTTGTTGTCCTCTCGTCAGAAGGTCAGCAGATGGATCCCTTGTCCCCGTCACATGTTGAAGCAAGACACTGAACCCTGCATTGCCCTCCAGTGTCTTAACTAGGATATGAGTGTAAAGTTTAAAAGCACTTCTGTATATGGAGTGATTGTGTAACAGAAGTACCGTAGGGCCACTATGTTTGTGTGAATGGTAACACGGGACCTTTAAATGTAAACTGATTTGTAGAACCTGGATAAGGTTAAAAAGGTGCAACATAAGAGCCACACCATTAC
The DNA here is from genome assembly GCA_028564865.1 of Zenarchopterus dispar. Lineage (NCBI taxonomy): Eukaryota > Metazoa > Chordata > Actinopteri > Beloniformes > Zenarchopteridae > Zenarchopterus > Zenarchopterus dispar. The sequence continues at coordinate 7,414 of JAOWBL010069421.1, forward strand.
CCACATTATTCAACATTTCATGTTTCCCACATACGAAATCTAATGAAAACCAGCTATCAATTAGGTCACAACTCATTTTGAAGACAAATGTGGGAGGGGGGGTCTGCTACGGTGCACGTCTGATTCATATGCGCTTGCAACAAGTCACATCAGGTAGTGGAAATGGCTAAGATCTTTTTTTTTCAGTAATATTTTATTTGGCATACATGCTTGACAGCGGATCTGAATATTGAAATCTGCTAGTACTGTCGTGTTAAACTTAAGGGGACTACTCTGGAGCTGCAGTAGGTAGGTCAAACGCAACTTTCCACCATTTTTAAAGACTGCAGCCTCTGTAACTAGTAATTCTGCCTTGATCTGATTATCACAGATGCCACTTTCATTTTAAACTCCACCCGCTCTGACATCCTGGGCTCTGTTGCTCCACTTCACACACTGCACCAAACTATCATCTCAGCCCTGGCCGGGTGATAGTGCTCGTGCTCTCAGACGTGATGAGAAAAAGTGGAAAAGTTCCAGTTCTTTTTAGATATTCTGTGTGACTCCTCGTCAAATACCAGAGAGCTGCTGAGACTGTTTACTTATCCAACAAACCTTTCATTTTCGAGTTCTCAGAGCGCAGGAGCAACCACAGCGTGATCACTATCACAGGGGTTTGCAGTTGGGGTAAAAATTTCAGTCAGAACTTCCTGAAATTTTTGTAGGAAAAAAGTCTGTTCTGAGATCCTCAGCTGTCTGGTCGGATATCTGCCTTTAACTTCCTTATGCTCAGCTTTCACCTGAAATGTTTCTGTCAAGAAAAAGGAGACAGGACATCAAACTTAGACTTTAACTTGTCTGCTAGACAACATTCCTTATTTATTTTTTTTTAGAAAAGTCAGTGTTGGTATACAAATTACAAATCAAGTTCTGTTCCAGTTGCTTTTAAATATCAACAAGTAAAAGCAAACAGATTAAATTGTGCCCTATACTTTGAAACTGATATCTGCTTTATAATTTCTGTCTATTCTAAAGAAACTTATATTTATTTCCCATCAAGAAACAAACCACAATCATGTTACAAAGCTTTTCTGCCTTTTAGATCTATTTCAGGAAGCACAATACTATTTTTTTTTTTATTGATTCGCTGATGATATGAAGGTTGAGTTCATATTAATTCACATTTTTACAATATAGGAGGAAAGCTTCAAATATAAAATTAGATTTGAAAAACAAACAACTGTTCTGACAATAATATATGAAAAACATCTGTCATCTGTGGAAGCATGAGCAGTTAATTATTTTATTTTTGGATTATTTTACTTACATCCATAGATGGTGGTGGTTTAACGTGCTCTTGTGCACGGCCATTAAAACCATTTGTAATATTGGGGTTGGGGGTGACACTGACAGGGGTTCTGGAGGATCCCACCCCAGAAAGGTTTTAATGAAGTTCAGGCCATTTTCTCCATTCTGGTGCGTTTTAGCAGTTTGATAGACACAGACTTTACCATCAGCTTGTTTTTAAAATCACTGCTAAGGCTAAGATACTAAAATCAGGTTGACACAATTTATTTAAATTAAAATAAAGATTAATTTAGGAATATTCTAGATCAGTGTCCCCCGTCTCTGATCCTCGGGGTAAACTGCCCTGCATGTTTTAGATGTTGCCCTGCTCAAACACACCTGACTGGATCACTGTCAGCTCGGCATTGAGATCTGAACCAGTCTGTCAAAGGCCCACTAATTTGAGCCAGGTGTGTCAGAACGGGGAAACATCTAACACATGCAGGGCGACGTGCCCGAGGAACATGGTTGGGAAGCACCCAACCATGTTTAAAGGCCAGATTATGCCTCTGAACAGAAATGCCTTTCATGAAGTCTAAAACCTGACTACAGTGCGTTCAAAGCATGGGCGTAGTTTCCACTGGGGACAGGAGGACATGTCCCCCCTATCACCACTTTTCAAAATCCCCATTGTGTCCCTCTCCACTTTCAAGTTCACTTGTACATTTGCAACCACAAGTCATAGGCTAATCACTGGCGAGACTGAGGACACAGCGAGGCAGATATGAACCATATTGTGTACATTGTTGCGGGGGAGTCGTTCTAACATTTTGGTAGAAATGTCTGAAGCTACTGTCTCTCAATGAATACTGTGATGGAGTTAGTTTTTTGTGGGACATTGGACAGATATTCACAACTCATCCGCCGCAGTGTCATTTAGGGACCGTCCATAAACTACCTACTGCTAAAATATTCCAGATTTTTCTTTTTAACAGCCTGCATCTGCCCAAGTCAAACCCAAGGCCAGCTGCTGTGTTAAGAGTCAAATAAAACACTTCTGGAACTCTTCTTTTTTTAACTTTTTATTGAAAAGACTCACGATTATTCACATTCTACTATCAATTTATGTATTTTTTACGGGAAAATATTGTGTTACTGATTTTCATTTTTCTAAAATAGCTTTATAACCATATGACCTAGACATTTCAAATTTATCCCAAATTGTAGGACTGAAATATAAATATAAGACACACCCCTTTATTTTGTTTTCGAACACTCTTTATATTTTGTATTAAATGTTATATTTTCTTGGTCTTTTTTTCAATATTCTGTATTAATTCTGTCCTGGTAAACAGAAACAAAGGGGAGACAGAGAAGAGCAGCAGAAACTCAGGTCTGCAGAACAAGGTGATTTAGATCTGCTGACAGTAAAAGTGAAGCATTTACGTGAGTAGTGAACACAAGGCTGATGAAAATATAAAGCTAAATTAAAGAAACATAGGCCTACTCTAACAATGTTACAAACATGGTTTATGCTTTTATGTTTTCTTTAATGTCAGACAGATAAAATGAAGCTGGACAAAAACACAGGGATCAAGAAAAAAAGCAGAAACACAAAGTTAACATTAACCCTTTAATGCACTGTTATGAAAATGAAGGGGAAGAAACTGTGGAACTGACTCACATTATCTCAAAACTGATCACACATAAAATACAAATAAATGGTGAAGATTTTTAATTTCATAAAATTGTTCTCAATTGTTAGTAAATTTTCTTTCCATGTAAAATTACAGATGTAGGACAACTTATTTCTGTAAATATTTTTGAACCATATTCTGTGGTAGAATACATGAATATGTCCATCTGATTTATATGGTTGATTTTCTGACATTATAGTCCTATAGTATGTTAAAATGTAGGAAATGAAGCCACTTTTTTGTCTGCCAGATGACCTCAACTTTTTTTCAGTTTTTTAAAAAATGTCATTCATTGTTTTTCCTCCTTAACTAGCACAAAAGAGCATGCTCACGTAATCCTAGTCTTAGCATCCCTCTACTAGTGCCCCATCCGATTAAGAACTAACTTTAAGAGTTTACTGGTTACTTTGGCAGTTTAAATGAACTGCTGCTGTCTTATTCATCAGATGTTCTTCAAATTCACACCTCTCTAAGAGCATTGCAGTCAACCAGCCAGTTGCTCTTCGATGTTTCCAGATCCGGATTGAAACACAGAGGAGATCGAGCTTCTGCCTCTCTGAAGCCTTCAGACCGCAGTCATCATCAAATCCCTGCCAAACACGTACCTCCTCATGTGGCCTCTCAACTTAAGTGGAGTACTGTCACTAGTGAAAATTTAAATATGAATAATTTGTCAAGAATGATTAATAGTTGTTGAATTTCTTAAACAGGAAATGAAAAGACCTTTTGTTACTCATGTGTTTTCTTTTAAACTCCCTTTCTATCCAGTGGCTTCACCAACAGGGTTTTTTTTTTTTTTTTTTTTTTTACATTTCCCTCGATAGCAGTCAATGCTAAACAAGCATGCATATGCATGCTCGGCCTATTTAGGGATTCAGAAGGTGGGCTTGTGTAAGCTCACTGTATATGGAAACATATTCAAAGGCACTGTGGAGCTGTGATCATCCCTCTGCTCCTCTGCCAGCTTACGGAGGATGCTGGGAGTAAATCCACATGTCGTCATGCTCTTTTCTCACTGTTGGCTAAGTGCAGAAGACTGTATTTATCTATTATTAACCGCTTTGAATGTTTTCTTTATGTAAAAAGTTTAGTTTCCATGTGATATAGGATTTTCTAAACTATTTAACTATTTAGAAAGAAACAATTTAGAATTGTTCTTTTCTAACATTTTTCAAAAGTGTTTTCAAACCTTATTGACGTGTGTCTGGTTTGACTTTTACTCAGGATGTTTTTTTGTTTTGTTTTGTTTGTTCTGTGATGACGTTAATTATTCTTCAGTTCTGTCATGTTATGCTCTACAGTTTCATTTTTCTGCAAACAGCTTTTGAGGGCTCCTGTTAAAAACAAATAAATGGAGAAGAATAAAATATAACGTGAAAATATGAGCTGAGTGACCATTGAGGAAAAACTACAAAGTGCTTTTAGCAGTCCAGCCTCATCACCGTGACTCTGAAACAGACAAAGACTTGACTGAACTGGGTCAAGAGACCACCAAATGATTAATATGTGTCGGAGAACTAGAAACTAGTAAGGCCACAGACTTTACACGAAGACTTGCTATCCTTGATGACCTTCTCTAATGGAGTCTGAGTGTGGAAATGTGTCCTGAAAGACTTCTCATCCATGAGCTTTCAGGTATTCTGACAGGATAATGGAGTGGGAAGTGAGTGGGTTCGGAGCTACTGACAGACTTATCAGGAGGAAGAATTTGAGAAAAACCCAAGAAAAAGTTATAAAGATGTGAAGTTTTAGATTCAACCTGCTAATCAGTTAAACACAGTCAGTGAACTACTGCAATATTTTCCAAGTGAATCTGCTAAATGCAAAGAAGTTCATTTACTAATATTATTATTTAGTTTAATTTTTAGTAACTGCAGAACATTTACTTGTTTCAGTTTTTAACAGATCTCAAATGCACAGAAAGCATGAAGAAAAGCTGAGTTACTTGGGAGAGAAAAAGGCAACTAGACAGACGGTAGAGGCAGCTCTGGAAAGTAAACAGAAGATCTGTAGAGGAACAAAGAAACCTGTCATATACTGTTTCTTAGAGCTGAGCATAAACTAGGGCCCGCAGACTTAAAATAGCTGAAGGTGCTTTGAAAAGAGGAAAAAAATTCTCTACAGCATGATAGACTTATTCCTTTATACAGAAAAAGAGTGCTTGAAGTTTCTGCAGCTCAGGTTGGTTCTAAAGGTTCTTGAATCATTGAGTACACTGAGGTTTTATATGCTTCTGTATCTTAATTTTAATTTTGTTACAAAAATAACACTATACTATATGTACATCATCCTACAAACCTTATCTTAAGGGCGTGTGCAGATAGTTGGTTTTATATGATTTAAACCATTATGACCAAAGGAAGGTGTACTTTTCTTTTTAATCCCAGCTGTTCCTGGTACAGTGCTCTCTGATTTTGTTCCTGAAGTTTATTGGAGTTTCTCTCCCAGTTTGGGGAGAGAAGCTGTCAGGTACCAGAGGTATATCTAGAATCACTTCCTGAGAGCTTTTGTCGGCAGTTTCCCAACCACCATTACGTCCTTCTGGTTAACCATCAAAGTCTCAACCCTTTCATTCCCGACCAGATTAGCGGTTATCTCCAGTGTTGATGTCTGACCATCTCCCAGACCAGCCTTCTGCAGCCACTGGTAGGACTTCTGAACATCAGCCACTCTTTCAGTCTGCTGGAGGCAGATATCCAGGCAGGAACTTGTGCTGCATGACCTTACGAGAAAGGAGAGGAGTGATGATGGAAGTCCATGTTTGCTCCTCTCCCTTCTCGTAGGGTTGCTGCTGCCTGAGGTCATCACTTAGCTGTTCATCACTGGAGACCATCTTCCTTATGTATTTCTGGAGCTCGGTTAATCTTGGACAAGAGGTTTGGTGCTCACTTGTTCCCAGTCCACCTCCTTTCTCTTAAACTACAATCTAAAGGTGTTGACTTTGACGTAATGGTCAAAACATTTTGAGGTGCTTTCTGGTCTTGATGTTTCTGTCTCCTGTTGCTCCCTGCTACCAAGTTATTGTACCAGTGGTGCATTTAGCAACAGGAGAAGGTTTAAAGCTCGGACATGTGTAGTTGTGATCATCTTGACTTATTTTGTTAACAGTTTGATCGCATTTATTTTGTCTAAATAACAGCCAAACATTTTATGGTATATCTTTGATGAGGTGGATCAGTGTAACATATTTTTTCTCACTCAGTTTTGGTATACAGATCAATGTCATCCTTTAAGACGAGGTGGCTGGTGATTGTTTCAATTTGGATCCAGAATCTGGAGACATGGTTGAGGAGCCTGAGGCAGTGGAGGAACATCGTCTTTTTGGTATACATCCCATTTGATACTGACTTATGCAGTTGTACTTTAGGCCTGTCTTACAAGGCACCTTTGAGTTCTTTATGAAGGTTCCTAATGTTCTGTTGATGTTGGACAATTCCAAGTCTCCAAGTCCTTTGCTCTTCTCGATATTACTTCTAGTTCTTTTCTGGACCTTGTTCATGTTCAACAACGGTGTGACCTCCTGATCTCAACCACCATGATGCCCGACAAGAACTTCCGTGTATTACAAACACAGATCACTGGCCGGCAGTTGGTCCATTTGCTCCAGGGTTACTCAGGTCATCACTACAGGACTTCCTTTTGCTGGTTCTTGATGATCTTTCACCTTCCATCCAGAAGGGATTATCAGATGCTTTAACAGACAGATGGATTTTTGTTCAAAACCTCTGTCAAGTACACATGTGGATGGAAAGGGTCAGTGTAACTGGTGGGCAGTTATAACATACAACACTGCGTAAAAGGGAGCTATTTAACATATAGAAATTATTGCATCAAAGGAAGAGAATCTGAATGTTCATGGGATATGCTCTAAAAATGAAAAAAAAAAAAAAACAGTTGAAAATTAGACTTTTTAAAATGACCATAGTTAAAACGGTTTCATTTAAATTCCTAAGACAAGTGTTGTAAAATCACACGTTTTTGGTTCATGAGATATTTTAGTAATATATCAAATGCAAAGGTTTGATTTAATATTATTCATCTTACTGATATTAGGATGCAGCTATTGCTGCAAATAAATTACTGCACACACGAAATAAACTGCTGATGATTAAATGAATACCACACATTCAGCCTGTATAATCATCGCGCTTCACTGAATCCGAGTCGACCGAAACAATTACAATAGTTGCACAATGAATAATCTCTGAAATGGATCAAAATCTGGAAAAATATCGGTCCTTTCAGAGCTCATAAAACACCCACACACACATATATATGTATATGTATACATATATATATATATATGTGTGTGTGTGTGTGCGTGAAAGTAAACGTAAAAGCAACATCCCACATATTTCCCAGAATGAAAGTGTTGATTTGTGTAGCGTGTTTTATTCAGATCAACATGTTACATTTTTTCACCGAGGCATCTCCTTCTGAATCCCAATCTTGTTCTGACTTCTCTCTGTACTCTTCAGCTCCACACTTGTCTATTGAATAATAAATTCATTGTTTCCTTTGCAGCACTCATACATCTTTAATATCTCTCAGAAATCACACTCCTGTCTTTGGTTTATCTCCTTTCTCTAGCATTAATTAAAGTTTGCTCCTGGCTCCAAGTACTTTTAAATTACTTTTGCATCTCACTCTTTTGGCACTTTTACTTGCAGTTTTTCAGAAAGGTGGACAAGTTATGTGTAAAAACAATCAGCAGAACTGAAGCTTTTAAAGGTGAAACAGACTGGAGAAAAAAAAAAAATCAAAAGCAGCTCATCACCGGGGAGCTGAGCAGCACTTGAAACAGGATTTTCTCTGAAATGTTACGCAACCATGACATTATCCATTCATACGTCTGTGAACAGATGAAACCCAAACGTCACAGCGTGCACATGACCAACATACTCTTCAACAATACGCTGCACACAGTCCTTCATCAAAATGTTTGGAAGGGTTTTTGTTCTTCAGTAACGTCGTATAATTAAGAAATAAAACATCTATATTTAAGGAAGAAGGAAAAACTCCAAAGCCTGTGTTTTTCAGTAGAAAAGATTCAGTCGATTTACTACCAGTCCCTTCTATGTTTAAACACAAACTTAAATATAGAGTTTTTCAGGAATACGTCTCCTTGGCCTCATTCTTGTTGCTGAAACTGAGCGTTCCTTTGTTGTGCAGGTGGACAGAAACTATTGCTCCACTAAGTCTTGTGGTCACCGTGCAGATATCAGACTTGGTAACATCGGGCCTGGAGAGATGTAACCTGTGTTCAAACAATCAATCACGACAGTCTAAGTTTTGTTGAAGGGGAAACCCTGTTGATGGAGCCGGTGGGGAGAAAGATGAGTGATGCTGCTCCTGAACAAGACAAAGGTGCTGTCAGTCACACCAAATGTAAGTCACTGAAGTGGAGACGTGGTCAAATCCAGAAGAATAGAGACCAACAAAAATCCCAACAGTCAGGAACAGACCAGCTCTCCTTCATGTCTGGGTGTGACTGTCTGCAGGGGCTCCCTTCTCCCTCTCCACCCCCCACCCTACCCACCCTCCGGTTGCTGCTACGATTTGTTGGCAAGAAGAGGGCTCAGTAACCTTGGTCATTGTAACCCGCGTTATCACTGGTCCAACAAATGTTTCCCTCCACTTTTTTTCTTTCTTTTATCTGCTTCCTCTGCTTTGATCTAAATGGGAGTAATGTCTGAAAAGGAACATCCTTACAGGATTTCTTGCACATTTGTCAGTTGTTTCCGTCTGATTCGGCTTTGTCGGGACTCTGCTGCTGGATGGGAGATGTTTGAGAAACAACGCAGGGGAACTGAGCGTTTATCCCAGTCGTGTTGTCACTGAACCGTCTGGATCCAGCATAGTCCACCGGGGGATATAATCCCATTGTAACCCAAATATAAACCATTCTTTAAAACCTTTGTGTAGGGTTTTATAAATGTGGTAGTAAAACTAATACTAAGTTTTGTATTTTATGTTACAGGACATGAGGTAGAACCTGTAAGGTTCCTGAGCAGAGTGGGATTCCTGTTTTTTTTTTTTTTTCCACACATTTCCACTCAGGCAGGATATATACTTTGCCTATATCAGCAACGACGTGTCCTGGCTGTAAACAATGTGGCACCTTACAGGCTCTACAACCGACAGATTGTACAGAACATCATCTCTTTGGATCGCTAGAAGACAAATAGACCACAAACAAGCCTCTGAATGCCGCTCAACTGAGGTGAGTCATAGCTTTGTCAAATTAGCAGCTATTGACACTGCTGTCTCAGAAAATGATGCCCTCCTCCCTCGACTCCCACATGCATGTTTGCACAACACATTATGCCACCAATTAAACAAATCTGAGACACTAAATTAACTTGTCAGTTTGAGACAAAAAAACAAACGAAATTATTCAGCTGTTTCAGACATAGCCGTCACCAAGCGTCACTTTGTTTTTGTCTTTAGATGCTGTTGTTTGTGCATATTTACCAACTATTGCGGCGTGTGTCATGATCGTGATTTGTCTTCCCTCTCTGGAGTGAAAACACTTTGCCACAGTCGAGGTGAGTCTCAGTGGAGGGTTTACAGAGAGAAAAATGTGAAACGACTTGATGAAGACACTCGGTGAGATGGACCACAGGGTCAAGGCTTTGCTTAAGCTGTAACCATGACAACAAGAAATGCTGCTGAAATTAAGCATGTCAAGTGTGACTGAGGTCTATAATAGCCTGTTTCATTTATTTGTTTATTTATTTTTTACATTTGGAAAGTCCATTTTATTCACCTTCCTGTTTTTGCCCACGGTCGTTAAATGTTTCACAGGATGAGTTGTGATATTTTGGTTTGGAAGACGGAGAGAAGTGCCCTGAATGGCAAGAAACTAGTCAAATGGTAGGGATACTAAAACAAACAAACAAACAAAATAAACCACATCTTATAGAGCGTTAGTTTCTCTCCTTTTTTTGTCATTTTATGATAAATTTGCTTTCTTGTATTAGATCAGTGTGCTACTGAATAACCCAATTCAAGTTTTATCCCTTGTATCTGAACAGCAGTTTAGTATACAGCTGACTTTATATTTAATTGTTGACTCAGTAACTTCAGGGTGCTGAAACAATCCCAAATAATCACCCTTCTACCTCTGAGCTTCACGGCTGGTGTGATATCCTGTGAATTCATTTACTTTTTTCATCACATGGCACTTTAGATTATAATCAAACATATCTACTTTTTTCTTTTTTTTTTCATCTGATGTTGTTCCAGGAGTCCTGTGGTTTGTTCAGAAGCAGGTTTGCAAACCAGTTGTTTCATGAGAAATGTCTTTCTCCTAGCAACCATTTACAGCAGGCCACATATCATAAACTTCAACTTTTAATCTTGTAACCGAGGACCGTAGAGTTTCACATCTACCTCCTGGGTTGTTGTAATTTCTCTGATCATGACGGTCTGACCTTTGGATGAATTTGTGGGTACTTTCACTCCTGTGGAATATTAGTGACCGTTTAAAAAATGTTTCCACTTGTGAATCATTTTTCTTACAGTTGAATGACCCCAAATTGTTTGAAAATGATCTTACAACCTTTTTCAGATGAATGTACTGAGAAAATTCCTGCTGTTGTAGAGATCATCATGTAAAATGAATATGAGGAGATGAGTCAACTAATTGCTTTTACTTTAAAAAAAAAAAAGGTTCTCAGACATGAGGAATAAAAGCATGGGATTGTCTATTTAGCAGAAACAGACATTTGCTGTGTTTTTTGAAGATTTATAGTAAAGCAATTCACAATCTTGTTCACGTATGTCTTGAGTGTGATTACATTTTGATAAATTTAATTATCGTACATTAATTGTTATTTCAGAATTTTTAATTCTCTTAAAATTCAGCTGAAGTCTTTAATCAGACCTTGACTGCTCTACTTCAAAACAAATGGCCGAGAGACAAATAAAATGTGTGTCTCTGTCAAAATACCTCTAAACCTTCTGTGATATGACCTGATATTTCTCTCTAAGCAGCATTTGAAGTCAGAGCCAGGGGACCGTCACTGGAGACGCACCAGATCATGAAACAGTCCAGCGTGTATCACTGCAGCAGGGCTGGGAGGTAGAAGCCTGCACATCACAGCGTGAAACAGATAACTAACTGGTTTTAAGACACAGGAGGGCCGTCTGTGTCAAATATGAATTTGAAAGTAGAGCTTGGGTCCTGGGGAACCTCCAAGCTTCAGACCCACAAGCTTCTGTTACCCAACAAAGCATCTGCGGGGGAGAGGGTGGAGGCAGTGATAAATGAGGCAAACCTGATCTGAACTAACTGTGTTTGGGGTCTCTGTCCTGAACAATGAGCCCACCACTATGGCACATAACCTTTAAGGAGGTAAACTAGTGGAAAGAGACATGGAAGAAACCGTTTTAACGGTGAAGTGAATCATATCATAAAACACCGCCAGATGTGATGCTGATCTGAAACATCACCTGCCATGGACCAGCGCACAATAACCAGAACTTCCTGTACAATTCATGTGACATAAGTGGAATGTGAAGCCGAACACAGACCATCAGACTGGCAGGAGCAGTTCATTGACTTCAGGCTGAGGAGTAGTGGGAGTCTTTCTGCAGGTATGACCTGCAAGAATCAGGATAAAACAGGTTAGAAGACAGACGTAGCAGGAGCGTGGTGTCTTGTGCAACAAATCAGGCAGAAACTTCTCTCTCTTTGGTTCCTGCTGCTGTTTGTTTGCAGACATCAATAATAAACTGGAGAAAGTGTGAGTCTTACAGCCAGCTCAGTATGACAACCTCTGCATTGTACCAACCACTGCCACTGCATCAAATTAGTGATCTTTGATGGTGGGGAGTGTGCAGCCTTCAGTTTTCTGATATTTTTGAATGCACCATCTGGGTACTTGTGGTGTACTGCAAGATGACAGAATTGATGATGTGATTGCAGTTCTTTCCTCAAAGTAGTGTGTGATTTGAAAAAAAAAAAGCCATAGATGTATGAAAAGAACTTAAAAGCCTTCTGTAACGGCACCCATGGGAAGCCCATCTATCGGACCGCTGGTCAACACCATGTTTCCATCACCTTACCAACAAACCTGGCAGTGTTGAACACACTCACCTCATGCCAGATATCATAAGTTAGTTATTTTAGCTTAGCGCCTGCTCAGATGAACTGCTTTGACAAGGCCATCCTCCGGTAGCGGCAGTCGAGAGAACAGATGTGTAGAGCTACTTCCTGCTGGCTACAGATACCTCCTCTGAGCAGAGGTCACCCCTGAACCCTCCCACACCAACCCGGGGCCAATTACAGTGAACTGAACAGTTATCTTTAAATAAGAATGATTAAGCTCTCTCAAGTCTTTATTCACAGCTCAGAAGTCAAGTTGAACAAAAGTGCAGCATAGCTTAAGTGACAGCTTGTCCTTGGTTTTTATAAGTTAGCTTGAACTAGTCAACTTATGAATCATGAATAAATGTGTGGTTTAATATACTCTTAGGTCAGTAAACATAAAAATTCAGCCCCTGTAAAGCTGGAAACGTTGGGTCAGTGGAAATGGACTCAGTTCCTCGTGATCAAACGTGGAACTCCTGGTTTTCTGGGTTGGCATCAGGTTTGAAAACCAGATGTAGCTCCTTGGCAAGACGGGTCAGTGGCATATTGGAAATTTTCCTGGAAGAAGCTGTACATGGATAGATGGATGAATGGGGATGGATGAATGGATGGATGGATGGATGGATGGATGGATGAATGGATGGATGAATGAATGGGTGTAGTAATTTGTATATTGAAAAC
>JAOWBL010069422.1:0-7500 GCA_028564865.1 Zenarchopterus dispar
GCACTGACAGGGACAGGGGCAGGATCGACAAACTGGTACAGAGGTCTAGCTCTGTACTGGGATGTCCTCTGGAGTCGGTAGTGGTGGTGGGGGAGAGAAGAATGTCAGCCAAGCTGAGATCCATTATGGACAACCCACATAACCCACTGCATGGAACTGTGGATGCGCTGAGCAGCTCCTTCAGTCAGAGACTGAAACACCCCTGTTGCAAGAAGGAGAGCTTTCGCAAGTCCTTCATACCAACAGCAGTCAGACTCTATAACATGTTAACGCAATAAAACCACTTGGTCATCTCATCTCCACTGTCATCACTATGTGGTGATGTTTATGTATATATATTTATTATTATTACTTTTCATATCCCCACAATCCTCAATTCAATCATCTATTATGTGTACTGTGTATGCTTGTACATATAATTCCGTTCCAGTGTTATTGTATTGTATTATATTTTCCTTGTTTAAACTTCAGTTTTATTTTTGTACTCCTGTATTATTTTTGTGCTGAGCTGTGATAACACACAAATTTCCCCCTTGTGGGATCAATAAAGTCTTATCTTATCTTAATAGACTTTTTATTCCAACTCCCATAGTTGTAATGTGAATATTAGGACTGTTTCCATGAATTAATCACTCAGGAAAGAATCTGTTTTATTGAAAAGTCAAAACCAATAAACAATAAAATGAACTGAAGGGTCCAAAAATAATCTACCTCTGTTAGTGTTTCCCTTCTTCAACAAGTTCAGGAGATAAACTCAACATCATCATCATCCTGGAAAGAGGTGGGATCAACCACAATAAATAAGAGACAAATTGTTAAATACAGTCATGAGAAAAAGAAAGCACACCCTCTTTCAGTTGTAAACCCTGGGTCTCAGCTGGCTGTGGCGTCCCAGTCGCTCTTAGCTGTGGCCGCTGTAGTCAGTGAGTAGGCGGCAGCGCATTTTAGAAGCGTCCTAATAGCGACTGTCTGTTCTTCTATGCTAAAGATGCATACTGAGCCCGCTCTAGAGCTCAGTCTCAGTTGAACAACTTTCCACAGGGCAAATCAAGGAGACAGGGAGACAGAAATTACAAAATAAAAACCACAAGTGAACTCTGGTAAACAGTTCTGATAGTCTTAAAGATTTCAAGCACATACAGCAGGAAACCATCTCAGAAACAGAAACGCACATTTTACATGACATCCCATCACTTTTATCAGGATAATAGCAGAAAGGGCAATGAATGATGAGAAATATGCCTTCAATGAGCACATAACCACATGATTCTCACATGAATCTTTAGGGAAAACTCGTACCACCATGAAGAAGCAACTTAGAAAAGTTCCTCTTTTGAAAAGGTCCATTTAAGACTTGAGGATGGAACAAAAACACTTCTGACCCGCAAATCAGGTCTTATATAACAAGATGATAATAATAATAATAATAGAAGAAGAAGAATGATTTCTTAACATTAGTTAAAAACAATCTCACGTGACCAACACCTGGCATATTACAGCGTGCTATTATTTAACAAGACTAAACCCAAAAACAGAGGCAGTACAAATGTTTGACCTGATTAGATGAAGAGAGATGTTAAAAAGACACAGGTCGGCTGACAGGTCTGAGTGTGGGTCAGGCACGTAGAGCTTGGACTGAATAGACAATTTCCCAGCTTCAGAAAGGTTGCGGCAAACGCAGCATTCTTACTGGAAAGCTGTCTTCATTACAGTTTGATTCGTGTTTCACCCTTCAACATTTCTCTGCCATTGAATGTCACCTAAATCCACTTAATCACCAATGGATGTTAAAATAAATCCTGAGCTGCTGTTAGACACATCTTCTTCAGTCAAATTAAAGATAAGTTCATATCTATAATTGAGTATATTATTTTGAATTCAGAGCAGCTTTCCTCATTTTCATGCTCTGATATTGTACTCCCTTACCTCCAAAATCTTAACCTCGTACTCAGTGTTTGCGCTTGCATGCAAATATACTCTGCTGCACTTTAAAACTGTTTCTGCATTCAAATACGGCTGTGCATACAGACATTCTGCTCTTGTTTTTGCTCTTAGGCTTGATTTTTAAATGAACAAACTCTTATTCAATTGGGGAGTTTCAGGGTATTGGCTGATTATGTGCTACCTTCACTGACTCTTGTGACTTTAGTGACTAAATTGTGAATTTTCCGACACCAGTTTAGAAGCTTGACATTGCCCACCAGTCAAACAGAAGTTTGCACAGAAGTTGCATGCAAAGGGAAATATGTTCAAAACCAAGAGAAGTCAGGTTGACTTCCAATTAATTACTTAGGATTGAATAAATGGGAAAAAAATGTAGCATTTCATAATTTTTAATGGAAATATGAGGAGACTCTTTCTTCTCTTAAGATAAATTAAATGTTGCCACTAACATCCTTTAAATGTAAACAACCATCAGACAAGTAGATACCACTTAATTGAATGCTTTTAGGTTTCTCTTTGATTTTTTTTAATTTCTTCTTTCTGTAGCAGAAATGATAATGTCTCTTTTTCAGAGATGTCTGTGCATGTACAGAGCACATTAAAGTGAAAAAATGTCAAATTTATAAAAGCACCACAGTGAAACACAAATAGCCTATGCACACCTTCAAATCACTGGCATCAATAATGTATTTGTATTTAAATTACACATTTAAAATGTATGTTTTTCTCTTTTTTTAAAGCCATTATTTAACAAATGTCTTAAACTCTCGCTCTGCATGTCTTTGTGCCTGAGCCAATCAGAGTCCTTTAGATTTGACTACACATTTGTCTCACAGTGCTAACAGACTCTGTCATGAGTTTGCTTCTGCCCTTATTTTGAATCTTTCATGAGTTTGTTTCTGCCCTTATTTTGAAGAGCTGTTTTTGGTTTAACTTTCGCTTTTCCTGCTTTGTCAATTAGACTTTCCCCGCCCCTGATTTCCCACACCTGTTACGTTTAGTTTTGTGAATATATTGGTGTGTCTTTTCGTTGTCGGGTTGCGAGTTCGTTGTTTTGGTTCGCCCAACTCGCATCGTGCCACGTATCTTGTCTGATCTCGTTTTGTTCCTTTATTTAAATAAATCAAGTTCTGAATGCTCCGCATTGCGGGTTCTGGGAATCCTCCTTCACGGCGTGACACTGAGCTGGAGCAGTTAGAGGGGATGGATGCTTGGTATTAATCACAGAAACTGTAAAGGTGTCTTGAAGTTGAAAAAAATTGCTCATAAAAGTTACTAAACCATTAGGACTGCTTAAATTGTAATGTGCAATTTCATTTCAGGAAAAAAAAAAATAGTATCCATTATTTTGTTATGTTTATCATCTAGATACCTTAATATGAACCAAAGTGATCCAATTTTTAAAATTCCCCTTTAAAAAATAAAGACACCTTTAAATCACTGACAAACAAACAATGAGCTGCCTTTTTTTTACTCTTATGAGGTTAATCTCCATTCTTTGAGGCTCAGCTTCTTCAGGAGTGTTGTTCATTTGGAAAAAATATAAAACTGTTAAATTGAAGGTGGTTTATGCAGCATTTGGATTTCTATTTTCAGGTGAGATAACCAGTGTTGGAGGGAAAAAATAAAAATAAATAAATTGGACATCCTAATCTTTCAACTGACAATTATTTTCCAGCAAGTAATATCTATACAGCCAAACACTGCTGTCATTTTGAGGTTAAATAGTATGAATAATGGTTAGTACTAAGGTAGAAGTTTTGTCTATGGTGTTTTTCCTTGAGAGTACAAGTCACCCACTTGTCCATCACAAACTTTCACTTACAAAAAAAGGTTTTAATGCAGCCATGGCTTCTAATCCACCGTCTTCCAAAGACGTGACAGTTGTCTCCATTTCTCTGTGACCTAACTACATTTTTGTTTTTTTGTTTTTTTTAAACTGTCCATCAACAACAAAGTTGATGGTTCAATCCATGATATCCTCAGCAGGTAAGAAATACATATGTTTCATTACTCTGACCTGTGAGCAAACCCTGACACTGTCAGAGTAACATGTATACAAAAAAAGCTTTAATGTTAGAGTGAAAAATTGAAAAGAAACACACAGAGGCTGTGTTTCAAATTTTGAACTCTACTGTCTACACCAAAGTCTCTGATTAACTATCAAAGTGAAATTGTTTTGTGCTCTGATGCCCAGTCCAGCTCACAGCAGAAAAACCAAATGTAGCCACAACATAGGCAGTCAATGAAGTTTGAGAGTTTAGACTGCAAAGGTAATTTCATATCAACAAGGGGCACGCTGGGCTTTTAAATAGATAGGTATAGAAACGTTTCTGCACCCTTGAGCTGGGAAAAACCCTCTGGGATAGGATTCTTGTTTCTAAAAGTATTAACATTAAAGGATGATCCACTTTGTTATTGTCTTAAGTAAGGGTTCCTTTTAACATTTCTTTTACAGTTTCAAAATAATAGAAGAGGCAAAGAGCTCAAAACAAAAACTTGGACACATCCTGTATGCACATATTTTTATTAACATTTAGATCAGGGAACTAAGGCGGCCATTGAAAATCCTTCAACTTGCCCCTTGAAGGATGCTCACTGTGGAATCTGAAGTTTGTTAAAGATTATTAGCTTCATATAGTTGTCAGTTGTAGATTAGTTTTCCACAGCACAAATTGAATCTTGGTTTTGTGCCTGTGGACATGAAAATCATTAGACTGTTAGTTTGGCAGAGCCATCGAAGAGCCTGTCAGTCAGGGGATCAGCTTTTTCTGAACTTACTTTAGTCTAAAACTTAGCTTTTGTTTCCAGTTGCCCTTTAAATATGCCTTGGGATTGAATATAAAAATGATAATTGGTAAGGGGCAGCCAAATATCAGGGCTTGAATTAAAACATACCAGTAACATATCTGCTTAATCTTTGAATCAACTGCTGATGTTTTGAACTTGAAATGATCAAAGCAGTGGATCTTCACTACTATAAACCAGTAAAGTTCAGTCAGACACAGGTTTATATATTACTCATTTATTCATCACAGCATAATTCCTTTTATAAGGTTATGTTTGTATCTTAAATGGCAGGAATCAAGTTAAATGAGAAATACTCCTCTCTTTTATGGCTCCCTTAACACATGGAGGAGTTGGAGGTTGTCCCACCAATGTTTGGCTTGGAGAAAAAACCCTCAATCCACTGATCCCTACAGCTAACCCAGTTCCCTTTTTTCAGTTTTAAAAATTACATTTTGGACTAAAGGTTATTAAAGGACTGGCATATGTATGGTTACATGGTGCATATAGATGCAACACAAAATGTTACTTGATGAAATATCGCTATAAAGATAGTAATATAAAACATTACTGGATTTGAGCTGATGTTCACCTGCCTCTTTGACCAGATATGGAAAACTTTCAAGCTACAAATAATTTCAAAGAACTTCAAAGAAACTTTAAATGGCTCTTCCACAACATCACATTCAAGTAGAAGCTGAGGAAAGTCAAGAGGTTGTCAAGTATGTAGTCAATATTGAATTCATAACAACAAGAACTGAAACAGGATTTGATTCTGAAATGGAAAATTTGCCCTCTGATTTTATTCTTTGTTTTGAAACGGAAAACAAAAAGTCAGTTGCAAATTTAACAAAATGAAATAAAAAAGTGGTAGAGTTTTTTGATAAAGCCATTTACAATTTTCACCCTAGTCTCAGGGACGTGCAAGAGAAAGAAAATTGCTGCCTTTCACTTCCAGCAGACTCAGATTCAATCCCCAACAGGAATGGATGGTTGAGCTGCCCTGTATGTCTTTTCTTCACCTTTTGTAAGTAAGGCTCACAGCCAGAGGATATCAGACTCAGTCAAGCAAACTCCTTACATCACTCTTCTTGTTTAAAACTGCAGACGGAAAAATATGACGAGGACAAATATCTATTCTCTTGGGATGTACAAACTAGAACATATGATTAAATATATCTTGGCTCCTCACCTATGCAGAGGAAATACTTAATGATCTCCAAGATGTACAGATGCATATTTGACTTCCTTTCAGGAGTGTGCTGTATCTGCTGATCGCCTATCAGCCAGAGTCTGGCCTATGAAATATGCATCAGCCACAAAAATGTCATGGGGTGAAAAGTTTGAATCCGATTGGGGAGCAGAGCAGATTGCTGTCTAGCTGCATCACAAGATGAAATATGAAGCCCGGAAGTCAAAAATCTGAGGGCTTAAAAATATGCCGCGTAATAAATTCTGCAGTTATCGACTTGGAATGTGATAATCAGTTGGCAGGTAAAAATTACTATTGATGCTCCCTCTCATAAAACATCTTTGAGGCCCTGACATATAAACTTGAGATGGCAGAGAAATGGTAACTCATCCATCTATCTCATTTTTAATTAACTAGGAAATGGGGGGATACTCAGGTCTCCAAAATATATACAGAGGGGGAAAAAATGATTTAGACTTTTGCCAACGGAAGACATAATTCCTTCAAGTGCACTCCAATGAACTGATTTTGCTCAGAAGTGTCTCAGCATGCCTTGTTAGATGGTGACAGTACAGGTGGAGGAGTGTACCCGAGTGATTAAAATGGCACTCAGCAAATGAACACAACAAAAGCACAAAATAAAAAAACTGCCAAGTAAAACTTGCAGTTAAGTACGTTAAGTTTAAAGCCAACTTTCATGGAAATGAAAGCTGTACACTGATCTTGAAAGGAGCACGCTTCAAGGGAAAGGGGGTAGAGTGGAGTTAAGTCATTCACTTAACCCAGGACAAGCCTGCCAACATTTAAATGTGGGGCCAATTGGAGATATTAATGGGGTGAAAAAAAGGCTCCCCATATTGGACTGCTCACAGATTTCATATTGGCCCCTTGTGAATTTCCCTCTCAGGTTTGTTTATGTGGTTGGCCCAACTGGGACCCAGATAGGACATCCATGCCCATTTATCACCCATGTAAACTTAACTACCGCAAGCAGTTTAAATGGGGCCAATGTGAAACCCACAGTCAATCCCATGTGGGGTCACATTTTTCAGCTCATTTATATCTTCGATGGGTGCTACTTACAAATGGTATGAACAGAGGTTCAAACCTTTCTCTCCACCTCATAATCACTGTGTTATCAGAAAATGTGCATGGGACTTCTTCAGTGGTGGATGAAATTGATATTAGGTCCTCTGCAGGAAAAAGAGATTTTTTTTTCTTCAACTTCAGGGCTTGGATATGAATTTAAGTCAGAATATGACACAGAGGGGAACATCTGTGTTTTTAGTGTTTGTAGA
Source organism: Zenarchopterus dispar (assembly GCA_028564865.1). Taxonomy (NCBI): domain Eukaryota; kingdom Metazoa; phylum Chordata; class Actinopteri; order Beloniformes; family Zenarchopteridae; genus Zenarchopterus; species Zenarchopterus dispar. The sequence goes on from JAOWBL010069422.1 coordinate 7,222, forward strand.
TAAATGTAGAAAGCAAATAAAATGTTTGTAATGAGTGGCAAATATGTAAAATCTCATCTGAATGTCAGGCATGTCAGACAGTTACTGTAGGGCAAATATACAGAAAAGATCTTAAAAAATATATAGCATATACCACAAATTCTCTTCGATCCTCTGTGATTAAAATGCAGACAACAAATTATTATTTTTTTAACAATTTCACAACACTAAGCGTAGATGCAGATGAGGCAAGGTCAGACTTAAAGCTGTTTACTTCATCTAGGTTTCAGTGATAGCACA
>JAOWBL010069422.1:10000-20153 GCA_028564865.1 Zenarchopterus dispar
CTTTTATTGTAGCATGCCACCGAAATCCTCAAATACCCTGACACACCCACACATATGGGCAACATCAGTGGTACCAACAACAGGAATAACTCCCTTTTTTCTTATTGTAACTGGATTATAGTAAGTCAAAATGGTAACTGACTCCACCTTTAAATTTTGTTTAGAATTAGTATCACCGAAACACAGTAGTGTCATATTCCATTCTTTTCATAATCTAGTTCAATTTATTCTTCTTGTCTCTTTCATCTTGGTCACTTTTTTGATGTCTCTGCTCTTTGTTCAAAACTGTCACTGCTGACTTCCTCAAGCTCTTCTGACATCTGTGTTTCACTTGTCAGCTCTTCTAATACATGCAGTGCAAAGCATCCTTTGTGATCAAAATCAAAAGGACAAAGAATTCACTGTTAACTCTTTTCAGGAGGGTGAGCAGTGTTGACAAAGACTGAATGCTCTGATTTGAACTTTTTAAATCTAAATCCAATTCTAGATTTGATGACAGCACAGCTGACAGGATTTACTGGAAAACTTTTGACTCCTCAGAAAAAACCTCAGCACTTTGTTCTTACTCAGATCAGTAAATGGATGTAAGCAAATAGCTTTAATGCATTTGACATGCATCACTCACATATACATATAACTTCCTGATCTCTAAATGAATTCTTTCATGAATATTGGTCACTGCAGTGGGTACACTTTAAACCAGTTTCCTTGTGTGTGAGTTTGGATAGTTTAGTTGCACATCAGGTAGTCAGACATTTGCTGAATTAATTTTATAAAACAGAATTGCCATTTCAAGGTTTCTTTTTCCTTAATTTAAAACTAAATTACATTAGAAATATGTTGAATTGTCAAAGTTGATTAATTTGAATTCTGTCAAGACAAGAATATAGGCATTTGATTAAATAAAGTTCAAGCTTTTCATTCATTTGTGTAAGGAGTTAATTATATTCAAGAGTGGACACATCAGCTACGTTGCAAAATATGACTTTGAAGAAAAATAATTACACATATCTTTGGAATAATAAAATTCTATGAAAAAAAAGTAGAATTATTTCAATAATTTATGCATGATAGGTTTGGAGTGTAAGATTCAACTTTAAACTTTAGTTTATAGTTGATCTTTTTACAACTTTATTTTACTCTAATAGCACAAGATGGTGACGTGAATGGTCGCCACAGTGTTTCGGTGCACTCTGTTTTGTTTGTTTTTTTACACAAATACCGTCAGCACGCTCTTACACCCATGAGGAGCTTCTAAGCATTGGATCAACTTCCACGAACTTATCAAAGGTTTGTTTATTTTGTTTCTATTTTTTTAAGCATCTGCAGCAGGTTTAGGACTTTTTTTTGGCCAAAAGAGTGAGACGTCAGACGAGGAAAGCGAGACAAGGCCCTCGTGTGACTGCACAGGTGTGGACTACGTACATGTCTACCTGGGATTTTCCTCTCTAACGTTCGCACACTCAGCAACAAATTGGATGAGCTGGCACTGCTGATGAGAAAAAAAACAGGGACTTTTCCTCCTTGTGTGCTCTATGCTTCACGGAAATGTGGCTTTGTGATCAGATCCCAGACTGTGCGCTACACCTGCAATCATCCTAGCTCCCCCGTGCGGACCGGGACTTCGAGCTCTCCAGCAAGTCCAAGGGCAGAAGCATTTGTTTCTACATCAACAGCAGGTGGTGTAACGATGTGACTGTGACTTGCCAATACTGCTATCCTGCTCTGGAATCTCTCTTCATCAACTGTAAGCCGTTTTACTCCCCGTGTGAATTCGCTTCATTCATTCTGGCCGCTGTCTACATCCTACCAGACGCGGAAGTGCAAGAAGTTTAGCGCGCACTCGCAGCCCAGATTCAGCATGTGGAGCAGACTTTTCACTTTTCCTTAGTTATAGTCTTCAGTGACTTTAATTATGGGAATCTGAGCCAGGAACTACCAAAATACAGGCAGTTTATTAAATGCCCAACCAGAGAAGAGAACACTTTGAATCACTGTTACACGACAGTGGGCGGAGCCTATCGTGCAGTGCCTCATGCAGCTCTTGGACTTTCAGACCATGTAATGGTTCACCTCATCCCTGCTTACAGACAGAGGGTGGAGCTTGCCATACCAGTGGTGAGGACATCAAAGAAGTGAACCAGCGAAGGTGTGGAGGAGCTATACACGTGCCTGGATTCCACAGACTGGGACATATTCAGGGCTGCCACAGACAACCTGGATGAGTTTACTGATGCTGTGACCTTATACATTCACTTCTGTGAGGACAGCATTGTGCCAACACACACTAGGGTGAGCAACAACAATGACAAACCGTGGTTGACAGTTAAACTCAGGCAGCTGAGGGTGGAGAAAGAAGCAGCAGTCAGGAGTGGGGGGAGAGTCAGTTATAAGGAGGCACAATACAAGTTTAGCAGGGAGATGAGAAATGCTAAATTATTGTATTCCAAGAGACTCCAGCAGCAGTTTTCTAGCAACGACTCTGCCTCTGTGTGGAGGGGGCTCAGGCAGCTCACCAACTACAAGGTGATAGTCCCCCACGCCACTGATGGCTTGCAACTGGCCAACAGGCTCAACGACTTCTATGGTCCTTCTGATGGCCCATCTGCCAGCCCTGAGACCTCTCCAGACACCCCCACCTCTCCAGATACCACTACTCATTCGACTCCATCAAAGCTCACTGTGGACTCCACAGCATTCTGTTTGCACTGCACATACACTCTAAATTTGATAGTAAAGAAGTCATGTGATCAAATCCCTGCAGTTACATCACCTGCAGGGATTTGATCACAAATCTAGACAAATTGCAACATACTTCAGATCAAGCACCACAGCCAAAGAGAAGCTTGCTCAAGGGCAGCAACAGATGGGACAGCAAACCCTGAAACTTATCAATGAGATGCCACCATGTTGGAACAGCACTTATCAGATGCTGGCAAGGCTAAATGATAAGGAACCAGTGTGAGTATCTCTTGCCTCACTGACAGACATATCTCCACTTGCAGCTGATGAGTTTAACATCATAGGAGAAACCCTTCTTGTGCTTGCTCCTTTCCATCAAGCCACAGTAGAGTTGTCTGGGGAGAATAGAGTTTCAGGATCAAAAGGTCATCCCCATGATGAAAATGCTTTATCATGCACTTGAGCATAGTGCTTCAACTTTGCACACACAGGCAGCAATACACCTCCATGAACACCTTAGATGACAAGTCAGACACTGCTTCCAATCTGGAGTCATTAAGTGTGCCAATCATATTAAAAAAAATAATAATAATAATCAGATTTCCTCAAAATAAAGTAGTCAATAGACTGAAATTGGAATATGCAGCTGTAAATTGGGCGCACATCAACGGAGCCTCAGCTTGGACCTTTTTCACAACAGTTATCGGCACTCACTTCAGGCATGTCCAGTTTTATTGGTCTATTTGTGAATGTATTTGCTTGAAAATCATGTACTGATTTGTAATTGATGACTAAAATGAAAAATTGCACTCCAGCATCATCAGTGCCTTGCGAATGGGTGTTCTCCAAAGCTGGAGAACTTGCCTCCAAGAAAAGGAATCGACCAAATGCCAAGACACTGGAAAAACTTGTTTTTTTGAATAAAAATTTGTGAAAAGGAATAAAACCCTCCCTGCCTCAAAGTACATGTATATGAGCAACAATACATTCAGAATGTCACTTTATAACACACATTCACGTTATTTATTGACTGTACATTTTATGATAATATCATGAATTTTTTACACGTATATTAAGATGTGACATAGCATATACAATATAAAATACAATGACAAATATTATTGTGTATACACAAGTTAATCAGTATGTTAGTGGAGTCTCTTAACTAGGTTGTCTGCAATGATGTTTTTGGTCCAGAAGGAGTCCAAATTGAGTGATGTAGTGTCAATACCGTTTGGGTAATGTGCTGCAACGCTTCATGAGGCCTCATCTACCCATCACTACCTTGATCCAAAAACAGTCCAAGTTCAACACTAGAAAAAACACACAAAAACCCAGAAGGGAGCAGGCAGAATTGGTATCAGGAAACAGAAACAAGTCATACACCTCAAACTGCCAACTGAGATGATGGTGCAGTTCTACACAGCTATCATCGAGTCCATCCTCACCTCCTCCATCCCCGTATGGTACATTGGCACCACCACCAGAGACAGACACAGACTTCAAAGCATTGTGCGCACTGCCGAGAAGGTGATTGGCTGCAACCTCCGACCTTTACAGGAACTGTACACTTCCAGGATCTTAGGCCGTGCAGGTCGGATTGTGGCTGACCCTTCTCACCCTGGACATGACCTGTTCAACACCCTCCCCTCGGGCAGGAGACTACGGTCCATCCAGACCAGAACTTCCTGCCACAAGAATAGCTTTTTCCCCTCAGCCATCAGACTCATGAACAATAGTTAAATAACTCGTAAAACAGACTTTTCTCCTGCTACTCTCTAAACATGTATATATTGTAGATTTACTTTTCTCCTAAACTTATTCAGTTATTTTATTTTGATTTATTTGCTGATTCACATGTATTTATTTTTGTGTATTTTTTTAAAATTCTATTTTATGTTATATTATTCCATGTTTTTAGCTGCACTGTCACATCAGAGCAATTTCCTCATCTGTAAACCTGTTTACTGGCAATAAAGTGATTCTGATTCAGACCACAGAAATAATATGACTGCACGCAAGAAATAAAACTTACAATCGGACACTGAAAGACGTGAACCTGCAGCTTAAGTAGAGCAGAGCACAGGTGCAGAGGATTACTCATCAGGGAGCAATTACTGGGATGCATTCAAGTCTGCTGGGAAAAAAGAATCTCCAGAAAGTGCCATTATCTCCACTTAAAAGTGAATGACCCAGTATATGTTCCTGATTCAGTTCTTTGTACTTCTGAACCAGTGTTCTTTTTGGCATCTTGTTTTATCTTACAGCCTGTATTATTAAGTATTAGTGGAGTATTATAAAAAGCTCCCGTGTCTCAGTTTGACCCCTCCTTTCTTAGTTTGTTATCCTTTTATTATTCACCCCACACACCACAAGCCAATTTGCGATAATAAACGCAGCATGAAATTAGGTTCCAGCCTTTAAAGCTTGATGATTAAAGGGCTGATTATCAACTTATTAGTGACATTTCCCAGTTTTAATGATTAACAAATTCAGAGAAAAATGAGTGGGTACATACAAAATTAAATTTAAGTTAAGGTTTTGGATGAGAATTTTGTTGTAAGAAATGCATTATGTCAGTGTGTCTCCTCAGAAAAACTGAACCCTTAAAAAAACAAAGAAAAAAAACATGAATCTCACATACGGAGAAACATAATGACTACATGTGTTTACAATTTGCAAAATGTGGAAGTTGTATTAATCCATGTTTTTTGTTTTTTTTTTCAAAATAAGCATTAAGTCAAGGCCTGGCTTTATCTCAGGAACATCCAATTACATTTTTCTCCAACACTAAATGTTTGAAGGGTGTGTTCAAAAGGATGTCAATCATTTTGAAAATTCTAATTGTCTGCGTGTTATCAGTTTAAATATTATCAACAAATCTGTGAGTAGATTTGCACATTAATCCACTCTAGATTTGTGAATGCTTTGTAAAACTTACATTTTTTGTAACTTAGATTGAATTGTAGATTATTAAGAGATTGTCAGCCAACAAACCCTTCTTTGTAGCTGTATAACTCAATTTGCAGACAAAGCTAACTTTCAAAATCCGATTTATTCAAATCATACTTTTTGTGTCTTTTCTGCCACCCCCTCCACTCTTAGAGGAGTGGAAGGGGGTGTAGGGTGGTGTATATATTGAAAGTAATTCTTGTTTTACGCTTATGCTTGTTCACCCGCTGCCTATGGAACCAGACAGCATATCAAGCCGATTAAATAAAACCAGGGACACTCTCAGAAATATAATCTGAAGCTTAAATATAGGAGGTATCTTGACATTTTGTTAAAATAACTGACCATATAACATATTTCCATTGTAATGTCTGACAAGGATGGGCAATATTTATGTGCACTCACAAATCACAGGCAGGAGTAAATTTTGCTCTTGCCAACAAAAAGTTCTAACAAACATTTTTATGAATGCTGAAACATGCAACTTCGGCTCTATAAACATTTTTTACACAAATTTGTTCTGTGAATAAGGCCTATTGTTTTTGCTTATTGTTGCAACTTAAATGAAGAATAGATTACATTTGAGATAGATAGATAGATAGATAGATAGATAGATAGATAGATAGATAGATAGATAGATAGATAGATAGATAGATAGATACTTTCTTTTCACAGTGTGTCACCATTAGCTCAGCCACATAAAGCACCACTGGGCCTGTTTCAGCTGAACACAGCAGATACAACATTGCATTAGTGATTTGGGACGGTATTCTTCATTAAGAGATTTCACAGAATGAAAGCTCCAACACAAAGACTGACAATAGTCCTCCTTTGTCCTTCATAGTCTTTGTATCTGTTCTCTATGTCTCTGACCTCAAACTCAAGAAGCAGACAAATCAGTCCTTAATATTACTAAGCTTAATCTGTCCTAATTAAATGAAACAGTCATTTTGAAGAGAGCATCCATGCTATTTTGACTAGACAAACTGCAGACAACAGTTGAATAGCACTGCAGCATAGTGTGGTATAAAATCAAGTGTATCATTCCAACAGTCTGATGTTCTTTGCTGAAGTCCATACATGTTTAATTCCAGCAGCTTCTCATCAGAAAGTACATGTCCCTAAAATCTGACATGGACCTTGTTGATCAAGGGAAGCTGCCACAGGTTCATTTCTATGTCCTTCAACCTGACATTTGAACCTAAGCAACCATTAAAAATAAGATCCTCCCACTGGAAACGAGATATTTAACCTTAGGGGATGCAGTGAAGAGTTTCTTGTTCTTTATACAACCATGATGAAAGACACTTCCTGTGGACATGGAAAACATGCTGCTCTGCTTCAAAGGGGTCAAACTTGTTTGCATCAAGGAAACAAACAAAGCAATTTGCTGACATTACTACAGCTGCCATAAGAACTGTCCAAGACTTCATTAAGCCCCATTAGAGAATCAGTTAATAAGTGAAATTTGGTTAGAATTTTTTTTTTTTTATCTGTGATAAGAGATCACCTAAATCTTTGTTGAAATCTAATTAAAGTGGACATGTTCGTCTGAGGTCTGATGTAAACATGTTACCCTGTTGCTGAAGAACCAAACCAAACCATTTTTCATAAGTCTTGGAGATCTTAAATGCAGGAATAGATATTTCTGAAGTCATAAAATGAAGTTTATGAGATAAAATTGTTACCGTCTTAGCAGGATGCTAGGCTTGTCTTCTTGTAAGTGATAAACACAAGACACTGTTTTGCATTCCCTTGGCTTTTTCCCAAAAAAGTTGCTGGACTGAAGATGCAGAAATCTTGCTGGTCTTAATCATATTGATATTGTACATCAGTTAGCAATGACACCAGCAGTCACCTCTGAATACATTGGACTAAAGTAAATCTCCCAACTGAATGAAAGTTCACCAGCTATGAAGCTGCTGAAGTTAAAGAAGCAGAAATGGATTTGTGTTTACCTGTAAGTAATCAGTGTTTACACTTTGTCACAGTTTTTAATTAAATATATGACAGCTCAAGTTACATAACATTCTGTGTTCATGGTCATTTCTTTTCCCTCTGTGGGCATCAACACATTAGACTCTTTGATGCAGGCAGACTCTTCATTAATTTAGATTCCCTTCTTGTTTCAAACATCTCATTAGTATTTTAGACTCACAGGAGAGGCCACTGTGTGCACTCTAATGTTCAGAGAGGCAGAAACAACCCAAAGGTTCAACTACTTCAGTACATAAATTCAGAGAAAAATAAACTTTAAGCGCAAGAGAAGAAAGGCTTCTGTTTCCTGAGAACATGTGGCTCTTACAAGGGGAAAAGTGACAAATTCACTGCATTTCTGTCCTAGTCATTCAAGTGTGTTGTTGTCTTGTTTTCACAGAAGAATACATGCATATCGTTCAACCATGTCTGAACACTATTCAGGGATGTTTTGGGATGTAAATGTGTAAATATAAATACAGATGGAGCAGCACCTTGGAGTCTTGACTATCCCCACCAAGACATGTTTTACACTGAGTTATTTTCTCTTTGTGTATTGTGAAGTTTCAAAGCTTGTGGCCTTTTCTTGTTGTAAAGCAGCATAAAATTAATAGAGAAATTTGTTGCTTTTTTTTTTTTTTTTTTTTTTGCTTTTTTTAAGCTCTGAATATCCCCTTGTAGGCATGTGGGTTAAGTTGTTTTTATGACACTGCAGAACATTCATTGCTGTTTGGTTTCTTGCTCAGTGACTTCCTCATTTTCTCCTCTGTCTTTATGCTTTTGAGTCTTCAGCTCCTGTGACCGATGGGGTGAAGAAGCGCCGCCACGCTGTTCCATTCGCTGTGAATCAATGCCATTATAGTCAATGACCGCAGTCCCACCAGAAGCCCTGTGGCAGAGTTTAGGAGCATCCCAGAAGTTACCATCTGCTCTGCACCACTAAAGATACAACTTTTTTGGCCCTCGGCAGCTGAAACATTAATTTACATGTAGGAAATTAAGATGGCTTGAAGTCAGTTATAAGAATAGCACAAAGAATCTGGGCGGATTCATAAAGTGACGTTACATAAACCCAAAGATGCTGCAAGACTGCAATTTTTAGAGCTGTAGAAGAGATTTCAATCACCTGACAAGAGGTTCATTTTAGAAATTAAAAATCACATTTTATTTGAGACATCTTTTTTATGAGGATAATAAAGATAAGGATCATTTATAATGGACGATACAAAAGTACAGAATTAGCATCAGACAGCACAAAAGTAAAGCAATGAAGGAATATTCATTGTGTATGTGTATCTTATGTGTATTTATCTTATGTGTATTAACACATAAGATAAATTACCTCAATAACTCACAAGGTAGAACTTTAGCTGACAGAAGGTGCTTTATTTTTAATTTGATAAATTGATAAGGTATATAATCTTTATTAGTTATTATTTACTTACTTTATTATTATTTACTTTATTTGTTATTTATTAGTATAGTTTACGCCAATCTGGACAAGCCAACTAGCACTATGAGGGTCATGTTCTTTGACTTCTCCAGTGCATTCAACACCATCAGACCGACTCTTCTGGGTGAGAAACTAACAGCAATGTAGGTTGATGCCCTACTCGTGTCCTGGATTGTGGATTATCTTACTGGAAGACACAGTGCCGTAGACACACGGCACTGTGTGTCGGATGAGTTAGTCTGCAACACTGGGGCGCCACAAGGGACTGTCCTCTCCCGCTTCCTCTTCACCCTTTACACCACTGACTTCAGCTACCGCACAGAGACCTGCCATCTTCAGAAGTTTTCTGATGACTCTGCAGTAGTTGGATGCATTAGAGGGCGTGATGAGACGCAGTACTGGGCTGTGGTGGACCTCTTCATCACGTGGTGTGTGCAGAACCACCTGGGGCTTAATGTGACAAAGACTAAAGAACCGAGTGTTGACTTTAAGATGTCTAAGACACCAATGGCCCCTCTTTCCATCCAAGGGGTCAATGTGGAGGTGGTCAAGGACTACAAATACCTGGGAGTCCACATTAACAATAAATTGGACTGGACAATAAACACACACACCATCTACAAGACGAGCATGAGCCGTCTTGATTTCCTGAGGAGGCTGAGATCATTCAACATGCTCAGGATTTTTTGAGTCTGTTGTGGCCAGTGCGATCCTCTATGCTGTTGCATGCTGGGGCAGCAGGCTGAGAGTTGCTGATGTACCATATATATTCGCTCATAAGTCAAGATTTTTTTCCCAGAAAATCGGTCCCAAAAAGTGCATTTGTCTTATGAGCGGGTCAGTCTAAGACATTAATTTTTCTGGTGTTTAAAGTCGGCCAAAATACATTAATACATCGACAGTTTAACTTCTCTAGTGGTTAATAGCAACAAACAACTTTGACAATCAATAAACTCAAAAAAAAGTTTTTGTTTTCTTACCTTTGTGTTTTTAAAGCAATTATCTGACAATTTACGCGCTAATTATCCGACACTAAAGGAATAGCATTAGTTACGTTTATTAACAGAACCAGAAAAACACATTTGTGCA
>JAOWBL010069423.1:8660-20152 GCA_028564865.1 Zenarchopterus dispar
ATAATAATAATAATAATAATAATCGCTTAGTTTGGGCATCTTCCACTGACAAACAATTCTGAAGGTATTTTATCAAAATATTAGAAATTTATGTGTGCCCCTGAAGCTTTTTATGTTGGATCCAGGTTTATTCTTTATGGTTCTTTATCATTATTATTTGTATTCTATGTTGTACAAAGCAGGCATAAAACTTGGCATGAAAATATAAAATTAATTTTTTTTTTCAAAAATCTAGTGGATATTGTCTCAGTTTTCTAGTAGTTTGAAATTGGTTTAACTCAGTCCAAAATTCAATGCAACTTAATGTTTTGTCAAAGAGCAGCTGCAGCCGCATATAAAAGCACATTCATTTGTTAGATCACGAACGTGCTCATATTTTGTGCACTTCATGACCTGATACACAGTATTGTTTGCCGGGACAGACCCATGCATCTGGCCCAGTCACCACCCCCACTGACTGTGGACTGTTGCACCCTATTATTCTGATGAACCCTGGCCTGATAGGATTTCTCATGACAGCTTTGTCCCATGTTGACACCGGACCCCTGATATAAGGTGAGTTATTTAGAAGAAGAGCTTACCTCTGCTGAATTACAGCCTGATATCAGTGTCACTGAACACAAGCTTTCTCTTTACAGTGCATTGGCGACAGTTTTTTAAAATCATTTTATTTTAACTAACATAAACGCGTTAGTGAGGAATTCTAGTTACCTTTCTACTCAGTTCTACTTAGCTGTATGTATGTGTGTGTGTTCTCTCCTGTGTTTAGTTTAAGTGGTGTTCATGTTTATGCATGCTTGGAAACATTCATGTATCCCCGTAAAAATGCCAGTGGCTCGCTGTGAGAGCTGTCCCATGACCCATGCTTGTCAACATGTGAATCATGTTCCTGCGGCTTCAAAACAGTCCCAGTCATAGCAGCGCCACCACTGACGTGAATGACTTATCCCTCCCAATGGTCCGCACTTGGGCTGTGAAGCCCGGGCTTCGTCTTGCCTCGTACTGCCTCGGCTGGCTCCAGTCAGGTTGCCATGGTGAGGGAGTGTTGTGGCGCTGCCCTGGAGAGGACCACTTGACTGAGACTCTCCTGCAGTCTGGTAAACATTAAATGTAACTGCAAAAAATGCAGTGTAAACTGCCACCCAGGGAGTTAAGTTAATGAGTACTGGCTCTGATCCACAAAATGTCTCCTTTTATTTAACCGTGAATCATGCGGTAGAGAACAGCAGGGTATGCCAACATCCTCCCCCATCGCACCCTTTCCCTTCATCTCCATAGGCTCAGGAGCATTGTTGTGTAATCTGGTCTTATCTAAAATATAGTTACATAAGAGGACCCTGTTGATATGGTTGACTCAGTGATTACTTCATATGTGATTACACTGTTCAGGATCATCTTACAAGTTTACATCCGCTATTAAATCAAAAAGTATTTTGTCTATACTCCTGCTCTATTTCATATTTTTGTTTCTTTTAAAGAAAAGTAGGAAAGTTGGCCATCATTAGCCAATTTACCTCTTATTTAAGTGCAGGTTAGTCAAACTAGAAAGCAGGTGCTCAGGTAAAGTCTAAACTAGACTTTTACTTTGAAATCAACTTACTCCAATCTTATATGTATTTCCTGGGTTGTGGTGATGTTATTGTATCTGCCTTTATATTTTACATCCTGACCAATGTAATTCCTCCCCTCACCATTCCTAGTTTTATCTGCCAGTTGGATGGTCAGTGTTGTCACTTGTCCACCCGCAGGCTGAAACATTGACTCATTTTTATTTATGGACTGCTTTCTCCAAATCTTCAAATCTATGTACTTCAGAAAAGTACCCACCATTATCGTTTTCTCTCTCAAGACTTGTTCCTGATGTCTGGTTCCAAAGGCTGTATTGAACAGGGAAATGGAATTTGTTTTCAAGTTAGTTGCATGCTTGAAAAAAAAAATTCAATCTGAAAGAGCATATTTTAGCATATTGTGATAGTGTGCTTTGTTTTTAACCTTCAGAAAAATTCACCATAACTTTAACAGTTTGCTGGATTCACATACGAATTACAATAATATTGACTTGTGCCTTTTTTCTTTTTTTTTCTTTTTCATCATGTACTCTTAAAAGTTCATTAAAATCCTCTGTAAATATTGTTTGCAGGTATAGTGTATAGTGTATACAGCTTTCTAATTGTGTTACATAATCCTCATAATAACATTAACACCAAAGACATGATTACCAGACAAACATTGCATGGAAGCACCAACAAAACTTCTTGTTTTTGTTGCCCAAAAGAGAACAAGCTTTTACATTTCTCTTTGTCCACATCTCCCACACTTGTCATCAGATAAACGCTTGCATTTTGTACTGACTGTTAAAATTTGAAGACAGTATATTTTGTTTGTCAGACTAGCTCAGACATGGTCCCTTCTGTTTCTAGGTGGTGACAAATTCCTACCACTTTACAAAGTTTGTTGTGGAAGGTGCCAAAGAAAGACTCACCCTAAGTGATGATGCAAACTTCTGCCCATCTTCTCTGAGATACCAAGAGACAAGGGGGGAAGAGTTTCAGAGAGCCACTGATGGAATATCAGTGACTCACTGTAATTATAACCTTTTAGAAACGGCAGTAAGACAAGAAAGCAACCAGAGTGGATGAATTCAAGGAAGGTTAAAAATGGAAAATTAAAGTGCTGACTTACACCGCATTGCCTGGATAGTTGGGTTCATGGGGGGTAATATAAACACCATTTGCAGATAAGGTGTGGCCCCAGAGCCATCAGTCATGTCAGACCATCATCACCTACACAGGCCCGATGATGCGTGCACGTCACCTCCATCCTCATGTTCTCCAGCCTGGCAGGGCAGAGTCTGGGGCATTCAAATCAGCACCCACACCACACATGATAGGTGCTGAAGTTCACAAGGTTGGAGGCCAATGAAGCCCTGAAACCTTTGAGACATAAATTTCAAATTGAAGATAAGCCATTATTCAGACAAGTACCTACGCAAACTTTACGCCACACCAGCTTCAGCTGTCCTGCGAGTGGGTCAGTTACTTCATCTGATCAGCCTTACTGAAATAACAGAGGAATTCTGCAGGGTGAGCAGAGCCAGACATGGGTCCTCGGGTCCAGTCACATTCCAAGAATGGGAGGCAGCAAAACTTAAATGAAAGAATGACTAAGAAGGTAAGACATATAATGCTCTAGCAATTCAGAGGAAAAATGGTTGCTGGATCTAAAGCTATGTATTTGAGTAATATCTGAGTAGACAATTTGTTGAGAGCAGTGTAGAGGGTATCTGAGTGTTATCTTTATAAGTTCATTAATTTTCTGTCTCTTTCTTTTTTAAGTTCTCTTGGGGTGTGACTAGAACAGGTCTGTATTGGATTACTTCAGTTAACTCAATCTGGACAACTCTGAACAGTTTATCGTATCCCTACGGTGCCATTTCAAAAACTGTAAACTCTTTTGATGTCCCTATATTTATACAAGAATAGCATAATGCTTGCATTGCAGTATTTATACAATTACAATCACGTAATATGAAATATTTCCATTTTATTAATGCTTCTTAAAATTGATAATAAATTATGGAAACTTCAGCTACATATATTATTGTGCACATATCTGTGGTGACAAAAACCACAATACTAAGCCAAAATTATATCTCTTATATAATACAAATGAGCTTCACATAGCAGCACCCTAAATACAGTAGTCTTTGAGAGTTTGTGAGCTCTTCATAGTTCTCTTTTTCTGCATAAACATAAAAGAAGCTTATCCAGATTTCCATGGAAGTCCTAAACATAGAATAGGAAAACATGGTACTTTGTTAGTGGAGAAACATTATGTAGTATTGAATTTCTATGAGAGTTATTTAGAAAGGAAGATTTAAGTCGGGTTTTTTTTTAATCAATGGAATAACAATATGGTGTGTACCTACCCTTCAGGGATTCATCAAAATTTGATCTTTGCATGAGTTCTCAATGCATATCATGTTTGGAGTTTACTTGAATAAATTGTACAATAACTATTGGATCATTTTTAATCTCCTGACAAGTGTTAGAATCTAAGCGTAAGATTTGCAGTTGCTACAGTAGTATCATAATGACATCTGAGCTACCAAAGCCCCCACAGTAATTTGGTCTTTGATAAATTATTGTGATTGCCACTACAGTCCATGATAAAATAGTCAGATGATGAAGGCATCAATTGATCATTCAAATGATTATTCAGAGAAAAGCTCTTATGTAATACAGTTATATATAATGATTAAGTAGTGTTGTAGCACAACTACATTGTATATTAATGAAGCCAAAAGTAGCTGGGAACTAGATTTTGTTGATTTTAGATTGATCGGATATCTCACATCCAGCACTCCCAGAGATGTGGAAATTTGCAAAAAGTGTTTCCATTACAGGTTTGCAATAAAGTGGATTATTGAATTGCCTGAAAAACTACCTTCTAAAAGCGTAAAAAGATTGTTGTGATATTTTGGAGTTTTTCAAATTAGAGCTGTTTCCATTTCTGAATTTCATTTTTGAAATTTGGGTTTTGCACAGATCTAGGGGTAATGGAATTGCGACTATTGACTCTTACAGTGCAGCTTTGACTCCCCCTTCCCCTCTCAACCATTTGCACGTTATTTCACTAAAATATTATGCATGTGGATGAAGTAGACAGTTTATAGTGGACAAAAGACCCGAACAAAAGTACGGAGGAACAGGTAGATGAGTTAGTTACATGTGGCTTAAATAACTCATCAGAATTAGTGATACAGCCTCAGTTTATAGTCCTGTATAAACTGTAGCTCCATACCCATCTATTAGAACTGAAACAGCCTTTCAGATGAGAGGAGGAAACATCTTGTTAAGATTTTTGTTGTTTAGCTTGGTATCTTTTCTTATCCACTTCTGGGACTTGTATGGGTATTTGATAATATTGCAGGTCATATTTATGCAGAAACGTAAAAAACTCATGCCATTGTAAAAATGTAGAATATAGTCTGAAGCATCGACTTCAAAGTCATGCATTGCATGGTAATCTTCTGATGGCTGTACCTTCGCAAAGGAATTACAAAAAGATGAAGAGATGGTGACAAGCTAAACTGAGGTAATGTGATTCCTTCACTTTCTATCTGTCCAGGAGATTCAAATGAGGTGAATTTGCAGCGATATCTCAGTGGAAGCATGAAAAATGAATCTTTAAATTCACTTTAGGCACAAAAGCACTTAGAAGGTGAAACATTTTGTCTGTATTGTAGATTGGTCTCAAAAATCACATTTATTTTTCAGTCTCACTACTGTACATAACCACATTGTGGTCCCAATAATCTATGAAACAAGGGCACGTGAATGATCTGTGACCCAGTTCTGGTCATATTTGTCACAGTCTGGGTCTCTGTCTGTCTGAAAAAGAAGACAGACAGGAAGATCTCATGTGTCAGCCTGTGGATATTAACACGTGAAATGATGAGTAATGTGTTATGCAGCATGAGAGGATTATGCTCTCTATGATCTTGACAGGAAAGCACAGCTTATACAAATAGAAAGTACTAGGTCAATCTGCAAGTCCATGAATATACAACTGCTGTTATAAATGATCTACAACACTGAAAACCCAGATCCTCAGAAATTAGAGCAATCAGGAAAAACTCAAGCATTCAGTGAGTTTTCATTTCATGGTGTTGTTGCAACAACTTTATTATACATTTTTTGGATCAAGTGATATATATTTTCATGGACTGCACCTAGAAATGTAACATTATCATTTGTGACCATACAGTATGACATAAATAAAAGGATGTAATGTTTGATTATTATGATATTGAACACCTTAAAGTTTATATTTAAAAACTATAATGATTTAATTAAATTTTAGTTTGTTGTCCCATTTACTTGTTACACAGAGTCTTAAGCTGCTGCAAAGCACCAGCAATCCAGGTTGAAGTCAAGAAGTACTAAGAAGCGTTGCAGGTACTCAACTGACCACTAGCTCCATCCATTAACTATACCTTCAGGATCTATTGGACCTTGGCCTGAAAAGTCATGTAACCATGGGACAGCACACAGAGAGACTCCTGCCGATCGCTAACTACTGAGCCACCCAAGTTGTTTAGATTGAGCTGGCTCTAAAAGCAAGTCAATGTCCACTGACACCCCCCCCCAAAAAAAATGCTAAAATATCCAATCCTGAAACAGAAAAAAAATGTAATTAACAGACTGGTTTTAGAGAACAAATAAACAAACAAAAAAAGTTTTATTCTCATAGCTAGATTTCACATCCATGACAACACTGTACTGTATTGGGGGTGAATTTTATTTTTTTGGACCACGTCTGATAAAATTATATAAAGCATCAAATTTATGTATAATTAGAGGTGCAATCTTTTGATTGGCAGCAGGCAAAGCCACTGACTAGCTGTCAACATATTTACTACTTAGCGCTTTGCAGTGCATTGACTTCTGAGCATAGCTACCAGAGTGCAGTCATTCATACTTTAAAGAGAATACATTTTTGTTGTACTTTTAATTTTACAAACAAATCATTGTGATGGGCTACATTGGCAGACTGTGCTAACTGAACATCAGAGATTATTTCTTCAGTGATCTTTGAAATAAGAAGTCCTGTTGCAAATGTCTGCTGGCAGGCAGGGGCACCGCCAGGAATTTTGGGCCCCATTAAAAAAAAATTACATTGGGCCCCCCCTGCTCAGCTGCTGTCACCACATCCCTAGGACCTAACTGACCTATTAAAAGCTTTTACATAACTCTAGCCTTGAAGGCTTGCAACTGTCTTGCTTCTTGTAGTTCAATACTATATACCAGTATAATATCTACTGCTAGTGAGTTGTACATGCAACATTCTGCATACAGTATGCAATTCACTATTTGATATAAGATTAAAAACTACCATAAATAATGTGCTAAAGGCCATCTTTTACAGTCTAAGTGTAATTTTTATTGTAAAATAGCAAAATGGAAAAGTCTTTCAACATTAATGAAAGACTTAAACATGTATTAATTTTTCAATCAAAATAAATTAAGATCCAACTGTCCATCATCCCGTACAAACAGGTGTAGGCGGTTTTTGTTTCATAATAATTACTATGTAGACAAATAATTTTTTTGAATTTCTGTCATTGAAAAACATTTTGTTTTCTTTTTTGTAATGGTAAAAAAAAAAAGAGAGAAGAGAGGTTCCCGTGTTAACGGGCATGTGTTTCTCACCTTCTTCATTGGGACGGGGAGGGGCAAAGTCATGTTGACACAGGGCTTCTGCTTCTGACTGTTCCTGAGTCTGGTAGAAAGGGCAGAGACAACTGATTAAATGTGAATATTTTGACAAACCTTTACCTGCACTGATTAAATGTAGGTTAAGAGAGAGTAAAAAGTAGGCTAATACTGGTCTGTAGCTAGTTTATTTCACATCAGACATTAAGCTAACATTAAACTGTACCACTCAAACACTATAGACAACTCAACTTTTTTTCCATCTCCTCTCTGTCCTTTCTCTCCTTCCGTTTCTGAAACCCAGATTTTCTAGGTAGCATGATCCTGACTGATGACGTAGTGGCGTGCTAGGCAACTGCTGGCTGCTACTAGGCATCATCATGTCAGTGCTCTCAGGCAGGACCAAACAACTTCATGGAAATGCAGAGGGGGTTGGTCAGTCAATATGGATGGTTACTTATTGGTGAATGGGTATATTTAACATTTACTTCCAAAAACAAGTAAAAAAAAGTCAGTCATGCACCATTGCGATCATCCTAACTTTTCTCCCCTCTATGACACCCCTGCTGGCAGGTCTGCAGTATCTCCAGTGTGGACTGGGTGAAGGAGCCATGATGTAAGACATGGCTGACTGCAAGCTCAGCAACTACAGCTCTGGCAGCACTTGTTTTGAATGTTGTTTCAGTAGTGACACTTGAAATGAGAAACTTTGGACAGATTTTATGAGAATGAATGTAAAGCAAATTAGTTAGCCTCATGGGTTAGCATAAGCCAAGCCAACCAAGCTAAAATAGCTAACTGAGACTGACATAAGGTTCCAGCCAGTTTCTCACGTGCATTTGTTCCACCCATTTGAAACAGAAGGCTTCAAAAACTCTCATCAGAAAACTTCACATCACAGAGAAGTTGTGCAGTTCTTCTTATACAGTCCACTGCTGCTACAGGGAGAAAAAAAGAAACCTAGTCAAAAACAGTGAGGGTGGTGTGGAAAACTCAACTGAGATAAATTTTTAAACAAGTGTAAACAGTGTGACCCAAATACAGTATTTCATGTTTTTTTTAATACTATTATTTAATTTATTATTTACATTAATTTCACATTTTTGGGCCTGCAGTATGTTGTATGAAAAGTTCTTATGTCATACAATATGCCTTTCCTTATCAGAAGATTCATGTGACTTTCTTAGCAGGGGGAAGTCCATTATGTTTTACCTTTGCAACATAACGCAATGAAAAGCACTGGCAAAAGTAACGCTAGCAGCGTCCAAAAGCTAATTCTGATAATGAGCTCACAACATAGTCCCATACACAGAACTCCCCTACATAGAGAGTGTGGCGTAGCAGATAAATCTGTGCATTCATTGGTGAGACGATGACTTAAGGAGTTAGCATCTGGTCTCACCCTCTTCCCCCTGATGGAGAGAGACTCTCCACATGGTCCAACAAGATTAGTCATGGCCTCAGACTTAATTACTTTTCAGCTGTGTCCATAGTTACAATCATATAACCAAACAGGGGTACATGATCACCCAGTTCATCTGATAGAAGGGAGGAAATAAGCTTAACACTCAGACTTTGACTTGATTATAATTTCTCTTTCAACAGCTTGTCAGAGATCCTTAAAGATGCCAAATGCATGTAAGGTCTTCATCACTTACAAATGTTTCAGAAGCCGTAATTGAGAGAGTTGTGTCTTGTAAAACATCAAGCAAATGAAACTGTATGTGCATTATGAACCTATCGGGTTTCAGGTTGAAAGATACATATGAAGTATATGATGTTCCTCTAAACTTTGCTTCACTGAATTTCCAGATGTCCATTTGAGATGAAGAAAACAGAAGCACAAGCACTGTCTCGACCTGAACTTCTTTCAAACACATTAACATTTAATGTGCAAGTCACAATTAAGACTATAATCGCCTGTCTGCTTGTAAGTGTGTATAAGTGTATGTGCTTGTGTCAACTTGTGAACTTGACCTATATCTCACATGGTGACATGCTGTCACTGAGAAGCCTGCTGTGCTTCTAAAACTGCAGATGCTGCAGTCCACTTGCCAGCCGGGTCAAACTACCCCCACTGCTCCCTGCCAAAAGGCTAGAGATACTGACATTGTCTGTTTTGGCTGAAAGCGCACCCTGCTTTGGCTTGCCCCATGTGACACCTGTTAGGACTCAACAGAATGTCTCAGGAAAGACTCATCTGGTCTGGTAATAGCATTTCCAGCCACCTGATGGGTATTTGCTCCAGATCAGGACTGATGGTTCACCGACATAGCAAAGGTGTTGCCTTAGTAGGGAGGGATCCAGTGAAATGACTCTATCAGAGCTGGATGTAGGGGGATTTATTCAATATTTTCAAATGAAAAAATAACAAAGAAAGTAAGAGAAAAGCTACAGCAGCTACTGTACCTCTGTGTCTTACAGAGTGTGAAAACCAGCTGACAGGGCAGTAATGAAATACAGTAGCCTGGCGCTTCACACTACAGAAATAGCAACCTTTTCCCTGTCACCAAAACATTTTGATTTACAGATTGTATTTTTGGTAAAGGGCGGAACTTGTGTGAGCCAGGATACTTATGCTTCTTGTTAGTGTGTCCTTTGGTAAGAAAACAACATGTAAAATGAAATGCTGCACTGTAATCTATCTAATAACTCAAGGTTAAGTCAACAAGTGGTATTTAGTAATCTTTCAATTAGCTCCAGTAAATCCTATATTAATCAATGAATGATAAAAAGTACATAGAGATAATCTGTACACTTTGTTCTTAAATTGTCATCAGTAGTATAAACCACAGTTATTTTCTGATTCCTCTCCTGCTGTGACTGCTGTTTTCTGCTGCTGTGTGCAATAGGGAGGATGCCATGGGTGGAGAGGGGTAAGTGACTGAAACTCCCCACACAGTGAGCTGTGGCAGCAGCATGGCAGATAGAGAAGGGAAGACAAGATGGAGGTTCAGACACAGAGAGGCAGGCATGGCATATGACATCCCACTGGCTTTGTCTCCAGGATACAGTGGCAAGTGTGAAGGTAGAGGAAAGTTGCAGGCATCTATTGAGCCCCATGGGAGGCCCATTAGAGCTGCACCTCCTGCCTGTCTGACTTCCTCAGCCCCATCAAGAGCCCACCTGGGAGCATGACGGGGTCTGTATCTATAGTACCTATCTCTCCCTCCCTGTCTAACCACTCTCCCCAAACCTCTCACTCACAGAGGCATCTTTTCCAGGAAACTAAGTGCCAGGCCCCTGCTGCTTTGTCTCCGGCTCAGGATGGGTCCCTAGTTGGATCCCATCCATACGCCACTGGCAGCAGCAAAGACAGCGAGCACTTTCTCTCTGATTATAGGAACAGCATCCTCTCACTGTCTGTCAGCAGTTTGTCGTATTCTGTCTATATCCTGGAGCAGAGGAAAAATTGCTTGCAGTAACTTGACAAGGAAGAACACACAGAGCCACCAGAATGTAAGCATAAATGAAGGGCTGTGTGCGTTATGAGTTCATCCAGATTTTAAGGATCTCCACATCTGAAGAAGGGCGTGGAAATTCAACGAGCCTATAGCTGAAGTTCGTGGATCAAGATTTGGGAAGAGGAAAAATTCTATCAAATGGACAAAAGGAGTGACTCTTTATCTTACAGATCCAAAACTAATTACCACAGGAAATATATGTCTGACATTATCCTCATCTTCCATTTTCCTCCCCAAACAAGAGGGTATTTCTTTTATCTGTTGAGTAATGGCCTTGAAAATGGCGTGTAGAGGTTGAGGTGGGCTTCAGGGTGTCCCTGTGACAGCAATGGGGAGATGTGCTATGTGGGAAGACAGGACCTCACCTGCCTGCTGTGATTTTAGCCTCCTCCAGGGATGTTGCTGGGGCAGGAAGAGGAGCAGGGTCCAGCCTGAGGTATGCTCACATGTTTTGTTTCTTGGTCAAATCACACCCCATTCACAGCTACTGAACCACTCTCATTCTTTATACATCTTTTGTTTTTGTTTTTCTGTTTGAAATACTTGAGTCTTTTTTCCAGGGTTGCTCACATGTCACACAGTCAGATTTTGTCTTGTGTCAGCCATGTATAAACTTCAATTTTATTAACTTTTGGTTGTCATGATGAGCTATACAGTACGTTCTGTGCATTGTTTTGTCCCATGGGTGACAAAACGCACACAGCAAAATGTTCTTGGTGAATTGTGCGGCTTTATAGTTATCAATGGGCACTTAGGATAGCAGTTTCATACTGTTTCCAGTTTTTATGCTTGGCTAAGCTCTCTTTATTTA
>JAOWBL010069424.1:0-13285 GCA_028564865.1 Zenarchopterus dispar
TGAATGTTCAAATCTTAATGCAATCTTCCCTGAGTGCATCTGTAGTTTGATCTGAATAGGGCCTTTCATCAGTGCTTTTCGACATAGTGAAAAAAGAAGACAGTAATGAAATATGTATATATTATTATACTTTTAAAATGACAAGAATAGAAGCTTTCCAATTTTAAATCATGTTTATGGCTACAAAAAAAAATACAACATATTCTTATACAGCAATGCAGGCTTCTATGATGCACCAAGAGAATCTTTTGGCTATGCTTGGAGTTTTTAAGTGATATAAACTAAATCAGCATGTTGTATTAAGTAGATTCAGCACAGCAACACAACTCAAGAGTAGCTGCAGTGGACTAGACTGCAGGATGAAAGCTCAAAGATATCTCAGCAGAGATCTGCATGTGTTGGGGTTTGGAAGTATGGACCCAGCACAGTGCAGATTTGTCTATTTGGGAATATAACAGTGAACGTGAGATTGAGGTACACG
This sequence comes from Zenarchopterus dispar, assembly GCA_028564865.1. Classification (NCBI taxonomy): domain Eukaryota; kingdom Metazoa; phylum Chordata; class Actinopteri; order Beloniformes; family Zenarchopteridae; genus Zenarchopterus; species Zenarchopterus dispar. The sequence goes on from JAOWBL010069424.1 coordinate 482, forward strand.
GTTCAGGTAATAAAAAAATAATTTTGTAGGGAATTCAATTTTATTGTGTTTTGATCACTGCAGGCTGTTGAGGTCTTCCTCTGCAGGACTTCATCTAGCAGCAGGGGACTTTTAATCTCCTCAAAATTCAAATTCTGCTCCCTCACACAGATGTAGTCACATATACAGAAACCTGAATTTAATATAAATCAGGATTTTCTGATGCAATACAGTTAGTTAAAAGTTCAGTTTCCATTACTCATTGGATCTTTGCAGATGAAATCAGAAAAAAAAATCATATGCTGTAATAAATGTGCTGTAAAAACTGTGTTTATAACAAATGAACAGACAAGACTGAGACAGTGAATGAAAACCCCTCAGAGTATTTGAAGAGCTAAAGCATGTTAATTAATCACTAAACTGGTCTACAACTGACCATTTTTAAGGTATATCCCTGAACTGAAACAAGCCTGTGAAGACAGCAAGGTTTTAAGGGCTGCTTCTGTTCCTGACATCATGCAGGGGCAATAATCTCAGCAAATAACAGTCCAAGCCATCTTGAACTCCACAGGAAGTGACCAGCAGCGTTCCCACAGCCTGGCAGCTCATCATAGAGTGAGGAAACAACATCATTGTTTTTTTTATTTTTTTAAATTTCCACTTCATGAGTGGTGTGAGGCAGCATGTGTAACAATACTCAAGCCTGGACCATGTTTTCCCTGCAGTGTTTTCCCTTTTGCGGTCAATAACATGTTGTGATATGATCTGAATAATAAAATGTGTGTGAGGGTACTGAAGGGTACTGAGTGCTGGTCAGTGTTTTTTGAATTATGCTGTCATGGACATTGATATTAAACATGTTCAGTGAGGCTTTTAGCATGTGAAATGTACCTCTTGGTTTTCTTTTTTTTTCCCCTCAGAGCTTTGCACGGTGGGACATTGGTGTAAATTAAGTAGGATGTTCACTGCCAGGAAGGGTGGCAGCTATGTGGAACGGTTTCCACTTCCTGGCTGTAGTGTTCAACTCCAGAGGGTTTGGAAGTGACTTTATCAACCTTTCCATATTGATGTACAACAATAATTGCTGTTCTAGGATCATTTCTTTTCTCTGTCCCCTTGTCTGGTAACGCTCACTTTAATTCTCCAGAAAAGAAATCTGACAAAACATCTGCTTTATGGAGGACTGCACATTGTAGATTATCAACTCAGAATTATCTGGCTGCTATTTACCCTTTTAAATTCTACAGAAGCAAGAAGGTGGCACTTAGTATTGTACACCTGATTCCCCCCGCCCCCCTTTTAGCCTGCAATTTTGTTAAATAAATAATGGCATGGTGAAAATTTTTATGTTCTATATTTTCTTTCCTTTTCGTGAGTGTTTTTGCCCAAATTCCCTAATTTGCCACTATCAGATGACTTTCTATTATGCCTTTACACCAGAGGGAAAAAAAAGAAAGAAAAACACAGGTTTTAAAGAGGCAATACAAAATTTTGCCCACTGACTGTATAAAAGCTAAAATCATATGTCTTCATTCATCCTGAATATGATGGAAAATGAGTCATTGCAGCATTTCATTTCAGCTGCAAGTAATGGGCTGAAATATGCTCCCATTTGGGAGTGGTTATTGTGGAGTTTAATTATGTTTAATTTCTATGGTTTTCAGTTTTTCCAAGTTTGAGGATATTATTTTCATATATATATATATATATATATATATATATATATATATATATATATATATATATATATATATATATATACATACATATATATATGATCTATTTTAAAATATCTATATTGTGTATTCTAATTGTGTATATTCGTATGCACTGACTTGAACTGCTGCCTACCTTAGCGAGAATGCTCACCAAAAAGAGAGCTTAAATCTTTTTTTTTTTCTGTTTAAATAAATAAATAAGATACAAAGCAATTAAGGCCAAAGTCTTTGCACTGTAATATGCGGTGAGTCACAACACTACGTTTTACCATGTTTGGCTATGGTTCGATTGTGTGGCACACATTCCCAAGCAGATTAAAACACCCACAGCCCCGGAGGCTGTGTACACTGAATTTAACTGGAAGCTGCAAGAACACACATCATGAATATCAATTATTGCTAAAATGGAGCTGTGAAAATGAACAGGGCGGCTCTATTGTGGAGGTTAATGGGAGCTCAGAAGGCGTTTCAGTGTAGGGTTAAGACGAGTACTAAGCCACCGTGACAATTCTGTCCTCCAGCTTCAATACCAAATTGAAAATCTGCATGAGCTCTTATGGTTGGTAAAAGGAAGAATTAGATTTATTAAATGGGAAAATTTAAGGAAAGAAAAACTGAAGCTTATGGTTAAAAACATTGAATTAACCCTTGTGGAGTTCAGTTGAAAAGTGAACTGAAAGAAAATAATATCTGAAAGCAAGAAGTTACACCAGTATCTTCGTGTACTGCTAATGCAAATACTAAACTGTCAGTGCCAAATTTTGAAAGCTCCACTCATCATATGAATCACTGACGATAATTACTGGCAAGATAAAATGAGGAAATGATGGCAAAGCACAAATGGGAGCCATTTGCATACAGATGCATTTTTCGATGCAGTTTCTATTTTAAAGGATGGGAAGAGATCAATCATACGCTCTGCTAACAAGCATGTCCGTTGTAGAAAAAATCTTAATACGTTTCATTTGATATCTGTTGTTGTCCAGATTGTGCTTCATGTTTTTTTTTTTTTTTTTTTTGCTGTGAGTGATCCAGTTGAAAATGTGATTTATTCTGAGTTTCACATGCACCAACCTGTTCCTGAGAAATGTCACTGGTGTCAAAAAATAGTCACCAACAAGTGTAAACTACTCCAGTTTGAGCTCCTTTTAATAACATTCTCAGTACCTCTTTGAAGAAAATGGAGAGAATGAAACCAGTTGTAGACTGTATTAAGTGACAGTCATTGCTTTTGAAACTGTTTCCAACAGTGTAATGAATGTATTGTTAGGAGGGTGATGGTTAGTTTTAGTTTCTCAATGGAAGTTTTTGGTGAGGAATACAGACATTAGTTTCATACAATTAAAATTTCTCTGTTTACATCATCCAATAGTGTAACCCTAAAGAAGCACTGGAGGGATTTTTTTAATGTTCAATGAAGGAACAAATGATTAAACAAAATGTTACAGAGATCTTCTTGCAGAGAAAAAAAACCAAGATTTTAACTGCAACTGAAAAGCTTGTTGCCATGATCTAGGATTTTTGTTAGCTTTGGGTTTCTTTTCTTGTGCTTTTGTTGGTTCATTAGGTTTGGTCTTGTGTTCATGACTTGTTTCCTGTTTTATTTTGAAAGTCTATCCTTGGATGTTTTGCTTTGGTATATAATTTTTCTAAATTCCCAAGTTGGGAGAGTCAGTAGAGGATGCTTTGGAGGATGCCAGAATGCATCTCTCTTTCTGCAATGGGAACAGCAGCAGTTTTGCGTACTCGATGACATCACAGCTCAGCTCACAGGCTAACACATACTGCACTGTTCACGTAATGTCTACAGTTTAATTGTTTTTTCCTTTCCTTTCCTTTTCATGTTTTCATTATGTAAAACACCTTGAATTGCCTTGTTGCTGAAATGTGCTAAACAAATAAATTTCCCTTCCCTAAACAACCTAAACAACCTAAAATAACTGAGAACAGACCACATATTGCTCTCACTTAAGTTTTTATAACCATTACTTTAGACAATGTGTTTTAAATGGATTTTATGGCTTGGTACACCAGCCGTAATGTTGGCATAAGTGAAAACAAGAAAAGGTTGAAGGAAGTTTTAAACTAGACTCTGGGAAATAGCATTCTGGGATACTTTGCTGTCTCAAGACTCCACTGGATGCTTCCTGGATAAATTGAGCAGAGCAAGAACACATCCAGGTAGTTCTACTGTTCTTGGTCTGATGCGATCTTGAGAATCAGAACAGAACTTCAGCCGCAGATGAGGAAGTTTAAGAAAAACACAAGAATGCATTTTGAGAAATGGGTTTGGTTTTAATCCCCCCCCCAGATCTGTCTGTCTTTAAATCCTGTCTGTTTGCCTGCCACCGTCTCGCTCGTCGTGAATCCTGTTGTTTTTTTGGCGTTCTGTTGCTCCCTTTCTTTTCGAGGGCATTTTGTATTTACTTTTTTGGATTCCTGCCCAAGCAGAGTATTTTTGGTTTAAAATAAAGGACTTCACTGTACGGCTGTGGATTGCCGGCATTCACATTCACAATATGAACTTGTTCTTCGTGTTAAACACCTTTCAGCGTTGTATCAAATTCCCAAAATAAATCAAAATTGAAATGAATTCATTTTCCTAAGGCCATTCATTGTCTGTTTTGCTTGGACAGCAGTTCCTGATTTAAGACAGAAGAGTCATTTCCACCATCAGCGGCATATCTGCAGGCCACACTAAAACTAATTAACAGGGAGTGGGGTTTATCAGCCGCTCCTGTTATCTGGCTTTACCTATTTTTCTAAGTGGAAAATAGTCAAGCACAATAATCTAATTACAAATTTAGGATAATCATCTTCAATCTTCCATGGGAAAAAATCACAATAACCGTTTAAATATGAACGTTCCGAAGATTTAGGGCAAAACAAATTGAGTGTTGATGATGATTTAATTCGTAATGACTGTTTTGAAAACCAATTCTTCCTCTGAGCCGAGCACAGATTTAGAAAGCGGCCTTGAGCTTCACAAAATACAGAAAAATACAGAACTGTGGGTGTCTTTGCATGTTGCTCACACGGCTTCGAGTATGCTCAAGTACGAAGAAGCTCGGAAAACACGAACCCGTCATTACTGATCAATAGAAGGGGAAAAAAATTCAACATACATCTGCTGAACAGTGCCTGTGTGCACAACAGCTCACCTCCGGCGCTCGCTGAAATAGCTTTGCTGTCTTGGATTTAACCCTTGGCACTTACATGAAGAAACAAAAGAAAAAAAAAAGAAAGAAAGAAAAACATGCAGAATGCACCTGCACCATGGGAGCATCTGAACCTCAGTCAAGGAGAAAATAAAGCTCTATTTTTTTACCCTGAATAATTTGCTTCGTATTTGATTATTCTTTAATTCTCAACGCTGACAACTTCAGTAAGAAGAGAGAGCAAGAGAGTCCGTGACACACTTTCATCAAACAGGGAGGAGGTATTAAAGCCCACTATAAAGGAAATTCATCCTCATAAAGCAAAGTCACATCCAAGTCCTTTTAGTCAAACAGAACAATGTCTAATGCGGGAAGAAATCCCTCTTATAAGTGCTAAGGTGTGATTGGATGAATCAAAATTATATATGAATCCCTGGATTATCTTTAGTGTCACTCACAGCAAGATCTAAGTCCTACATAAAACCAAATACTGCAAGAAATATGCAGCGGTCGTTTCATCCAGCGCGTAGCAGACAGGTTGCCTGTTACAAAGGGAACCAATTCTGGGCTGCAGGGGCCAATGAATTATTGTGTAAATGAAGATATGAGGCATGAAACGCAAAGAAAAAAATCTGCGAGCCTCTCCCTGAAAGTACCTCCTACACTGATGAAGAAAGCATCAGTGATGCAGTTTGGCTTCAGCAGAGCTGATCTCATCCCTCACATGTAAACAACACAGCAGATCGAAGCTGGACGGAGGACGAGGATCAGGAGATCATCCCAAACAGCCCAACATCTACCAGACTACACAGGTCCTGTGGTGCAACTGTCTCCTCAACACAAGTAAACCTTCCATCTGAGAACAAAATGAAAAACATAAAATGCTGATTACAAGTGCTGCCAAACTAAATATATGCTAAACTGAAGAACTTAAATTGCTTCATCAGAATTTAAACAAAATAACGTTTTTTAATGATTTTTTTTTTCTTTTGAGGCCCTGCCTCGCCTAACGTCCCCTAAGGACTGACAAAACGAAACAATACGAGAAATAAAACATGCTGAAGCGGCTGGCAAGGACAGATGTCCCTGAGAGCTGCAGGCGAGGAAAACATTTGGAGGACAAGAGGGAGAAACAATAAGCAGCTAGAAGGTAGAAAATGAAAATCCACAACACAATGCCACAAACATGGTCTTTACAATTAAATGTTATTTGCAAAATAGAGAATCAGAGCGACGTGTTTGTGGAGCCCAGATTCAAAGAAAGCAACCGCAGGACACTTTCTGCAAAATTGGTTTTGATTCTTTTAGTACTGCAGGAAGCAGGTTACATTGTGTATTTGTTTTCTTTTTCTAGTTTTAGCTCTTAAAGCTCAAGATTTGTCTGCTGCTACTCAATTTCACAGTAAAGGTTGAATTCAGACCAGACAGCTCAAAGAGCTCTCTGCGGGTAACAGGAACTGAGGAGCTCACCAAAACAAAAGCAAAATTCATGGGATTTTCTTGGGCTGCATTCGCACGACAGGAGGGAAAACTGACCAAGTGTTCACGATAACAAGCAGGTGAGCGTGTGGTAGCTGACTGGATATCAGGTCAACAAACCCTGATAAACTTCATGGTTTCTCCATTGTTTAGGGTTTTTTTACGCTTTTATTTAGAAATGTTTTCATGTGGGCTGCCTTTTAAAAGGTTTTTGTATCAGTGCCCTCCAATATAAAGTTATCAGTCCGCTTGCCTGTTCACATTGAGGATAACACAAATAAAAAATGGCGTTCCTAAAAAAAACAACAAAAAAAAAACAAAACAAAAAGGACCTGGGAAAAAACTGGTCAAGATCAAATCTTGATATCACAATGCTTTTATAGACCAAAAGAAAAAAAAAAGGAAATACTTTGGTACATTCAATTTTCAGGAAGAGAGAAGTTGATGAGCTCCACTGTTTGGTTCAGGACATCAAGTTTTACCACAAATCCCGCAAGACGTACGTCATAGCATGTGTTGGAGAATGAAGACTCGCTTAGGTGTGTTTTGAATCAAAGCAAAAGTGGAAAAATCTACCTCCTCTCCAAAAAAATAAATTCATCATCACCCGGTGAAATGATCTTCTTTGACTTAATATAAGTTCAAAAAATGATCTTAACATGTAATTGAATGGCATGAAGAAGCCTTAAAACACATACTTTTAGCCAGGCACTGTACTCTTCAATCAGCAGGTCCACAGTTGCATCATTTCTGCAAATCACCATGCAGTTGTGTCACAGATTGTTCCCTTTGTGCTGGGAGAGCTGCTACTGTGAAAATGGAGCTTAAAAAAAAGAAAGAAAGATAGGTGATGTTGCCACGCAAGTTTAGAAAGCAACATGGTTTTGCAGAGCTTCCGAGTCTAGTTATAAATCATATCTTATTGTTTGGATATAATGGCTTCCAGAAAACACTTAAAATACTGCAAGCTGCATAAATAAGCCAAAGTTTTGGATTGAAGTTTAGTCTAAAGATGAGTTTAGGGCAGGAGATTTGAGAAGAATGCATGGCATACAGTGGCATCAAACGTAGGGGGGAAAAATACTTCAGTCTGTAATCATCTGTTTGAATCTAAATTTAGCTTCCAGACTGAGCCCAACGTTCTAGCCAGGGGCAGTCATTTAACGCACTGTCTGTGTGACCCACTGCCCGTCCTGCTGCCCTCGCTGAATTAGGCTATTGTTACTGTCGTCCTGCATGCGAGTGGAAAAAAACCAGCAGGCTGTGGTCATCAGATAATCACTACTGTATACTAAACCATGAACGTAAGCAATATGGACTGAAAAACAAAGGCTCGAATGACATTTTAAGATGAAACTGTCGAACAGTGTGTTAGTTACACACAAAATGATTAAAAGAACCAAAAATGGAAAAAAGGCAAACACAGTTATTTTCTTCCAAGAATATACAAATTTGTATGTGAAACTTTTGTTGACAAGCTCAAAAGATACTTTTCTCATCAAGTATATTTATTCATCTTCTGACAGAAAGACAAAGATAAAATAAAATAGTTCAACATGCCCATCATGAAGTTAAACAATTGAACCAATAAACACAATACAAAAAGAAAAGAAATTTGGGTTTGGTAGATTATTTCTTTGTTGTAGCAGTGCTTCTTGGCAATACACCTGAAGCCTGTTTATTTCCCTTTTGTGGTACGTTGAAATGAATTAATTAATACAGGGTTGTCATATAATACTTTATAATTAAATGAATACTGATGACTCCCTGATGGCCAGTGAAGTGATTTATGTGCATCCAAAGCCATGCCAGTCTCACATAATGGAAACAATGAAAGGGTTGCATGAAAGCTTTAAAATGGACATTTTATGCCTTCAATTCTTCTTTTTAAAAAAATGAAAATAATTTGCTCATCTTGTCATGAAATGTCTGACACATAATTTAGTCAAAATGCAGCAGTTTAACAGTTTCAGCCAAGTCTTTACATCCATAGCAGCAACAATGTAAAAACTGAAGTTTGTCATCTGTGTTAAATTATGGCGACAGGTCTGAAACATCAAATCACTCTTTTTTTCCCTTTTAATTTAAAACTGTGAACGAATAACTTCTTATTTTCCTTGGTTGGTGTGTCATGTTACGCGTTAGATAACAGTTTTGATCTTAATGTCTGACTGGTGTCAGTCATGCACCACTGTGCCGTCAGAAGTCGTTCTAGTCACTGGCTCGCACCACATGACATCGGTTTAACGGGTTATGTAACGTAAAACGTAGCTGTCAAAGTTGAGCCCAGCTCTTTGACTGTTGCATGCTGCAAGGAAGAGGAGGAAGCCATCCAGGTAGTTGTGGAAGATAAAAATAGAGGAATTCATACATTTATACAGTTATAGAGGTAATAAAATTTTTAAAAAAACCTACGTTGGGAACATACTTGACATGTTTGCATTTTAGTTTTTAAAGATGGGTAATTTGTTGTCATGCAAACTAAAAAGCACAAAGATTGGGTCCGCTTGACGATTAGGAAGCTTCACCTTCCTGATTATGTGCGATGCTTGTTTTTGCATCGGCACCATCTGCTTTCTGGTTCTACCTCCATGCGGGCCGTCCTTTCACTGTGATGTCAAGTGTGCAACAAGTCTCTGCAAATTCATCCCCACAGGCAACCCATCTCATGTCTTCACATTTAACTGTAACTTCGAACTTTTCAAGACATTCATGTGCATTTCTGACACTACAGTTCAGTTTTACATTTGTTATTTCTGTAGTGCCTTGACATGTACTCTAAATGCACTTAGCAGTTGCGCTAAACAAATTTTACTGTCTTTATTTCTCAGATATATATATATATATATATATATAAATACACTGGGGCAAAACAATCAACTAACCATTCAATGTAAAATCCAAAAATAGTGATGAAAAAAATGCATCTCTTGATAGATACAGTAGAGTCTCAAAAATGCCAAGTTTTACTTAAATGACAGCATTAACGAAGAAATCCATCCGTGCCTCGACCCCGCTTGTTGTCACGGTGACAACAGATTATCAGAAAAGGGAAAAATATCAAATAAATGACTCTGGCATCGCTCCAGTCCCTCAACGAGTGCTTTCCTGATGTCAGTCCCCTTCAATCATGAGTGAAGGTTTACCTTCTGCTGTGGGGCGGCAGTGCAGAAAGCCCACACTGCTCCTCACCATAGTTGTTTTGCTCCTCTCTTTGCTCTCGGGGGAGCAGGGAGACAGTGTTGCTTATCTTGCTGACATTTTAAAAACAGCATGCTCTCTGCGTGGCTGTGTGCAAGGGAAGCAAACAAGGGAGTGAATGTGGGATGAGACTGAAGGTATCATCCTGCGCGAGGTACGGCGAGTTCTGGGGAGTTAACTGAGGCATACTTATCACTGTATGAGAGAAGAACGAGTAACACTTGCAGTTTTAAATTTAATGGACATTTTACATTTTAAATATCTCTAATGCATCAAAATGAATGGAAACTGTTGGTCCAGAATTCCCAATTGGAGCATGTTTTTATGGGACAGAGTCTCCAAAATTGCATTTCATTTTGCAAGCACAAATCCTCAACTCGGATGTGTTTTGGAGTTTATCTCTTCTGACAAGTGTTTTAAAAAAGGATAAAACTGATGCTAAGATGTCTCTGCCTCTAACAAAGAATTTAGTCAACTTTATGAATGCTCTTTGATGTGGTGGCTAATTAGTGAAAAGAGAGTCGGAGCAATGAGGGATGTTTGTGGAGATGAAGTGAAATGAAGGCAAACAGGTCGTCACAGTCATGGGTTATGACTCATGTCTCCCCCAGGCTTGTAAGCAGTAAGGTTCAATCTCCCGCGTCCTGAGATTTCTGTCATTTCAACGTCACTACATTGCTTCGCTTCACAAGTCCGGCCCAGGCATGGATGGAGCATCAGATCTGTCATTTCATCACAGGAGATTTTTTTTTTAATATAAGTTTTAGATTGATACAGCTAAACTCTCCGTCAACACTGTTCACTAATCAGAGGCTTTGAAGGCATCCCTTCCAGCTGCCAATCATTTTGCCTCCGATCTGGGGTTGCATCCATGTTTGTTTATTTATTTTGATCTTATTTTCAAACCGGATACGAACATTTCATTTTTGTCTTTGTCTTGTGCTTCTGAGATACAAGAATCTCAGTGTGATCAAACACCGAGTTTTATTTCAGAAAACTGCAACGAAGAAAAGATTCAGTGCAATCTGCTTAGTAAAACAGCAGCTTTTTTCATATAATTTATTGATTTTGATCCTGCACTAAATGGGAATAAATTTGATTACAAGTGAATTACAATGAACTTATCTGAAGTATTTTCTTACAAGTCAACGAACTGTTGTCGCCTCTTTTCCTTAAACAGGTTTGTGTTTACGCACTTGAGAGCTGTGGTCTCAGAGGAAGTTTCTGAAGAAAGGTTGTACCTTTTAATTGTGTTTTATTCAAATCTCAATGGCTTTTACTGTATTTTTGAACATTTTCTTAGGAACTGGTGCAATATAAAACAGTGGTGAGGCTGAACCGAAATCATCATCTAAACCCTAGGAGGGACCCAGCTTGTCAGTAATGTGGAACATGATACAAAGGTCTTACAGTGTGGCTCTCATCAAGAAAAGAACTGAATATCACTGATGTAAAACATATCGAGAGTAAGCAGTAGAGGTTCGTCCACCCATCGGTTCATTATCTGTACCGGCTTCTTCCCATTCAGGGTGGCGGGGGTCTACTAGAGCCTATCTCAGATCTACTTGAGCAAAAGATACATCCTGGATGGGTCGCCAGTCCATCACAGGATGCAGTAAAGATTCAGTTGGTCAATAGAGGCTTGACCCTGAATGCTTGGCTAAGCTAAAACACATTAAACCAGTGACAGTTAAATTTATGTTACCAGTGAAATGTTTGGACACACCTACCCATTCAAATTACCCGGGTAGCAGCTGGAATCCTTTTTTCTATTTTTTTTTTTTTAAACTAGAATCACCTGATAGGAAACAATGAAGCTGTTTCTTCAAATCTCTTCAAATACGGTTCCTTTATTCCAATAAGTGCAGCCATGATGAATTGCCCCATGTTAAAATTTGACTGATTACCTGTTAAACTGAGTCAGACAAAGCCTGACAGTTCAAATACCCCCTTTTTTTTTTCAAAATGACAGCTCAAATGACTGACCAGCTCCTGAAATAAGAGGCTGTTATTACATAAATTTTCCCCACAGCTACTTTTTGCCACACAGCTCCCAATTGCCATTACTATTGATACAGCTGTCAAAAAGACTGGAAAACTTTCAAATCAATGCAGATTTGTCAGTAAGACAGAAGAAAGCATGTTCACCACAGAGGTAATGAAAACTGTCATCATTTTAAAATGGGTGATGCCTTAATTTGAGGACTGGTCTTGTGATAAGACAAACTATGATGGCAGATTTTTTTTTACATTCAAATAAAAAATAAAGACTATTATCAGTCCATTTTCCTATAAATCTAGTCTTAGTTTTCTGTAAGTCTGCATATCTGGTAGCAGACAGAGTTACATAGTGAAAGCAAGAACTACAAAGGCCTGGGTGACCTCTAATTTCCTGTTACTCAGCTCAGATAAGACTGTGGTTGTTGTCTTGGGAACAAATCGACTGTCTGGTCATTTACTTACCCTGAATAGCTTTTCTTTTGCATGTAGTACTACTGGGAGGAACCTTCACATTGTTTTTGACAGAGAGTTGCCCTTCGCTTCACACATAAAAGAAGTTTTCAGACTGTCTTCTTTCAACTAAGTTACACTGACAAATTTAGAAACATCCTTTCTCAGAGTGATGACGAAAACTCGTTGATGTATGGAAACCGACCGGTGTTGGACAGTACCGGTTGCTCAATCACTTATTCAGTTATTTATGGATTAATGGATTAAATTGAAACATAATTGGATTACATTTGAATTGTGTTGTATTTTTTATGACTTGTTTGCTTTCTGTAGAAAAAGCACTGAGACAATGTTTGTTGTTTGGAGGATTACTGAGATCCAACGTAAGAGCCACTAGTAATCAGTAATATTTAATACAAATTGCTAAATAATAGCTATAACTGACAAAATATAAATTTTCAACTGTTTGTTCTTGAAAATGAACAAGGTCTGTTGTTATTGTGTATGACCTGTGTAACAGATCATACAAAATGCCACAACAGCACAATGCTTTTATTATGAAAATAGATTTTCATAATAAAAGTATTATAGTAGCATGGAACACTGAACATACAAATATAACTTTAAACAATGTAAAGACATTCTTAGAAAATAAAAAAAATAAATTTAATATCTGAATTTATAAGATAAAATGTTCCCTTTGCCATATAGACATCTTATGATGCAGTTAACCCTTTATGACCTACCACAGAACAAGTTCTCCTAAGCATGTTTTTTTCATTTTTGCATGCTAGTTGGTTAAAATCCGACAGGCACTT
>JAOWBL010069425.1:0-20145 GCA_028564865.1 Zenarchopterus dispar
GGAAGGGCAAGTGACCTGAAACGAGAGGAGAGTTAGTATTTCAAAATAAAACAGGAAATGCACACTAGACAAAAACCCGAGACCAGACAACCTCACCGTTGTGACATTCACTTTTATTTCACAAAAGAAAATAGACCTAAAAGAAATCATTTTCTTGCTGCACGTTTCCTCCTGAGTTTTCTTCCAATTCCTTTAACTTCTGCTATGTAACATCACATTATTTATAGAAAGAGGTAGGCAAAAACATTCCGCTCTCTCAGTTTTTTAGTATTGCCAGACACAAAAGAAGTTCTGGCATGTCACTGCATTACCATGGTAACACGGTGATAACCTGTTATGTCTCATGTAAGATGTCTGGCCGAAGCAAATACACCACGAATACAATCTCCATTATGGAATGTCAAATATTCCTTGATTATTATGGGTTTCTTTTTATAAATTGCTAAAGTGGGTGATAGGTTGAGCAAACTGACCAACCACCACACAAAATAACCCACATTTTCTGGTCTGTATCCACTCATTGCTAAAGATGGGAATGGAAATTAAGCTTCACCATGATTGAGAAAAATGAAACACAGAGGCAGGCTTTGTATATTTGACAACAACCATGCATACACATCCATCTTCCTCAGTGAGTCTACACCCCAACAAAACAGCATGTCAAGAGACAGCTAAATGTGTTTTCTGGACATCACTATCCCTTGTTGTATCAGGACAAATGCATCATGGGATTATGCTTTATCTTTTTCTCTCAGTTTTAAAAGCTGTTTTCTGCTTTAATTATTTAGCTGTCACACTCCCCGACCAAAGCTGATCACAGTGCAGCAGTCTGGTTGGTATCCTTACCTTGGCATTGTAGGGTATGTAATGCTTGGCCAGAGCCTCCGGGGTGTGCATCCATGATTTATCTGAAATGATACAATGAGTTTATTCAATATAGCAGTTTTAAATCAGTGCTCTCATAAAAAGTGTATACAATTAGCCACATGAGTGGTTCAATCTCACATAACTAGATGTGTGAAGAACAAATATTAAACAAAAACAAACTCAGAAAACGTTTAATGTCTCTGAAAAAGAATAAACTCGTGAACAAAAATCTGTGGAAATCATATTCTCCAGAAACTGGTCAGTGAACAGTAAAATAGATGATGCACCACCAGGACATCTGTTGCACTGGAACAGAACTGATGTAAATGTTCTGGATGTGGAGTAAATTTAGTAAATATTGCTAATGTAAGTGGAGAATGTTTGAGTGATATGTGACCTTTAAACCGAGGCTCTGCTATTTCACAAGATAGGACAGAGGACCAGCCTCGTTTCCTGGTGCAGCCCACCAAGAATATTACATAAAAATTAAGAAAAGATATAAAAGAGAACAAAAAAGAACATTAACAATTGACTTATTCAAGATAAATACATATGGATAGCATACTTTTTCAAATTTAAAATAAAAAACAACATCAGCAAAAATAATGGTGTATTTCAATCTAAAACAGAAATCTGGTTAAAGCAGTGCTTTAGGATGACCTCTCCTTTTTCAAGGGATATGGATCTTATTATATATTTCTAATAGGCCTAATGAGGTAAACGTGCTGCAAAATTAGCTCCTTTAGAATGTATTGTTCAAGGTTTCATATAGCTTATTGACATATATACAATTATCGTTCAAGCTGATGTTAAGGATTGGATCTCATCTTTATACCGAAACTATTGGAGTGCCAGTTTGATGGGAGCAACTTATTTGGAACTAGTTTTGTTTCAAAAGCACTGACTTTGGGTCAGGAAAACTGGCAACATGCAGGCAAAACCACTTTATAAGCCTGAGGTTACCAACCAGACCAATACAACTCCGAATGCCAAGTCTAAAAATCCAGAGGGGTAGAGCATACTCTAAGACAGAAGTAGAAAAAAAGATGATCTTCAACAAGAGAATAAAGTTGAATAAGTAACAATTAATCATTGTCCTGCTCATTTTATTGAGTTAAAAGTGTATATGACACACTTTTCCATGTGTTGGAACAATAATTTTTTAGTTTAGCTGTCACTGTAAGCCTAAAAAAGAAAACAGTACAGGAAAAGAGTTGTATGAGGTGTTGCTGTATTTCTACGCAGAATAAACACATTGTACTCATCCATCCACCCATTCACCGACTGTCACTTATCTGGAATCGGATCACAGAGCCAGCAGCCTATGGAGAGAGGCCCAGGTCATGCTTGATTGGCCACATTCTAAAATAGGTTAAAGGGCCTCATTGAAGAGAAAGACATCTTTCAACCCTGTGTCATGATGTCATCAGCCAATGGGAAACAGTGATACAGAGTTGATAAAGCACAACAACCCCAACATCTCCAACCCCTACTCACCACCAGTAATTTTCAATTGAATTTACAATTAACATTTTCAACTTCCATCCATTCATTTTCTATACTCAATAAATCCTATACAGGGTCACAGGGGTCTACCCCAGCTCATTACAGGTGAAAGGGAGGGGTACATCCTGGATAGGTTGCTACATATTAAGAGAAACAACTGCACACACTCACACTTACAGCTATTTTAGAGTCATCAATCAACCTAACATGGATGGTTTTGGACTGTGAGAGGAAGCCAGACTACCCAGAGAAAACCCACACAAGCACGAAGAGAGCTTACAAACTCTGCACAGACAGACTCATGCCAGGTCCGGCAGTCAGGAACATCCTTGCCAGAAGGCAACAGTGCTACCCACCAACCCACTGTGCTGCATACATTTTCAACTTCATTTATAAATATTGCCAGGTATTCAAATATTCCCAGATATAGTGCTCCTATAAATCCTGTTTGCATTGGCATTCACCCTAGTCACTCTTTGTGGAATGCTGCCCAGAACTGCAAAAAGCATTCACAAACAGCAAGTGATGTTTTCAGCATCTTTATGAACTCAACTGGCAGTAGAGAGCTTTTGGTTTGCAGGCAAGATGAGAAACACTGATCTGTGTGGATAAATTGCCTCTGTGACCTATGCTTCTCTACAGGAATTCAGCGTAGACCAGAGGGAGATTCAAAGATATACTGGAAGGGTTTAAAGTGCTATAATGATGTGGTTCTCACCCTTTGGAAAAAATTTAAGCTTGAGCTTAGCTCTTTCTAAACTTGAACCAGCTCTGAACTGGGTCAAGTTCAAGTTAAACATCTGGTTGAGAAAGCGGTATTAAAGAGCAGAAGATTCAATTTCTTTTGTTAGTATATATTCTCAGTTGTCCAGGTTGTCATGATCCTAAAAGCTTAAACTGAAAGCAGCTGAGCTTTTGTTTCTTTTAGATGTTCAACTTTTCATACAAAAAGCTTCTGTAGGTCAAACTGGCAGGCAGGGAGTTAAATTGTTGTTGGTACTTTCAGAACTAATTTATCAGTGATCTACCCATCCCTGCAGGTTTTATCCTCTCCACTGCTGCTTGATGCTTACTCAGGATGGGGGATTGCACTGAAGTGAAAATCCAATGCAATCAGTTGGGTTCCTTGTCTGGGGAGTTTTTCTCTCTTCTTTTGTTGTTTATTTAATAAATTGTCCTTATATGAACTTTGAGTGTGGACTCTACTGAAGGGAATTGAATTAAATTAAGTACAATGAGCTGGGCTGAACTCAAATACATTTGAACTGAACTCGATTGTCCTAGATTGAAATATAGAAGACTTATCTTATTGAGATGAGTTTTGTTGAAAATTGGTGTTACATTAATATAACAAAAGTGAAAAGTGACTGAAAATGAATCTGTCTTGTGAGTGATTAGGGTCTTTGGTCAACTATAAATTGTTTACATGCATGTGACATGTTTTACTGATATTGAAGTGTTTGAGAAACCAGCAGGGAAGGGAATTCAAGGCTGGTGAGTGTTGGATGTTTGTGAAAATACAAATCAGTGCAATGCACTGGAATGCTGTGTTTGGAGATCTTAAAAGCTTCCAAGACCTTTCTTCTGCAAATAGATATACAATATTTTTGTGTTTTTACTTTCCTCTTGCTTTGATGCTGTATTGTTTTTTCTTTCAATGGCTAAAAAAAAAAAAAAGTATTAATGGATGAGTAACAGGTTATAAACCCTGAAGCTCCTCACCAGTCAGTTAGAAATAAACATTTTGGATGCAAGGGATAACACCTTCAAGAACTAAGAGAAATTCAGTTACTTTCTATTCAAACCCTGTTATTAAAAAAAGAATCTGAGATAGTAGACATAGTGATTAATGCGTAAAAATAAGGATCTGTTCTGGATTTTCTTATAACCTAAATCTTGTCATCTGATTAGATTGTGTGAATGAATGAAACAGATATACACGTATACACAATGAATGCAGTTCAGGCTCAGTCAGAGTTTTTGGCACCTTTTCCCCATTTTTTAAGGCTGCATTAGAAAGAAGTAGAAAATGAGGGGGGTGAATATTTCTGCATGGCACCATATTCTGACTTGATATAAGCATATCTGAGGGCAGCGAGTTGTTTTGACAGCTGCTATATCCTTAAATCATTAAGACTTCCTGAAGCATAAACTCTTCAGACTGTTACTGTAACTTAAGGCCAGTCACATAAACATCTGCCAACTTCATATATCTGCCCTTTTTCAGTTAATAATATCCTGCAGCAGCAAGTATAAATTTGATTCTTGAGCAGCTACACCTTTGATGTGTTACATCCTAAAAACAGTATTTATGAATAGTGAAGTGCAAAGCTGTCTTCATTTTTATAGTACAAAGCCCTCCCTGACTTGTCTCTACAATGAAATTGCTCCCCTGAACCCCTCTGCCAAGCTCAAATAGAGTAATCTCTAAAAATTTATTTGCACACCTTTCCAAAACATTTGGTTATAATTTTCCTTTCAGAAAGTGAAAGTCATACTAACCTTATCCAAGCATGTTAGGTGTGATGTTTGTGACAGTTTGCTCCTGGATTTTGTTTTTTTATTGAGACAAAGTGTTGAAGTCTCTAACAGGAACGAGGTGCTGAATTGTAAAATTGCCTGATACTGCAGGTTTGGCCTTTCTGGGTGTAACAACATGGGTTTGACAATTCAAATCGTTTTGTATGCAGTTTTCCAGAAATGTTTCTTTGAACCTGAATTAGTTTGGAGAGGAGCAAGCTCATCAGCTCTCAGTTCCAACTCCCTACCACAGGAGATAGGCACATCAGGGTATAACTCTGTACTTTAGTTTCTACATAAAGAATAACTTTGAACTGCATGATTGATAAAGGAACATGCAGCCGCTTCTTGGTCTCACTGGTAGTAATGAATGTGTCCACCGAGAAAGAATCGGTTAGTGAGTTATAAAGTTGTAAGGTACTTCATGATTTTTTATTGTTCCTCCCTGCAGCTTCATAAAATGCACATGAAGTGTTCACACATAGCAGTCTTGTGAAATCCTTATGCATCCCTATGATCTCCATGTTGGAAAGCATTGTGTTAGCAGACCAAATTAATTTTCTTCTGTTTCTCCCAGCAGGAACAATAATCTGTGTTTAATCACTTGAATTTCTGATAAATTGTATTCATCCCTTAATGATTTCTTTAGTTGGCCATGAATATGGTTTTTGGGGCTTTACCCACACAAAGTGATCAGTGGACCAGAGATCATTACAGGTCAACAACAACACAATCAAAAGCATCACATTATGCTGTTTTCAGCATTTATTAACTCCTCTCACCCTTCATTTCCTGCTCATAAACAGATTATCACTGCGGTAATGAATTTTGTCACAAAAGATGAATGACTGTGACCTTAACTTTGAGCACTTAACTTCTTAAATCGGATTGTGAGGAAGACTTTTCAAGCTCCAGGATGTGATACAACTTCACCATGTCCTCTGCCTAAGAATGTTAATGACATCAATGTTGACATTAATGTTACTGGCCAAGTAACTTAAAGACTATTCTAATGAGCCCTAGCCCCTTCTTATCTTAAGCAGTTCCTACTTTTGTATTATCCAAGCAGAGCACTTTACTCTCAGACTTCTTATGGTTCCTATAGGCAAGAGAAGTTTATTTGTATAGCATGTTTCATATACAAGATGATTCAAAGTGCTTTAATAAAAAAAATATTTTAATAAATGTATTAAAAAGTAAAAGAGTCTAAAAGCAGAATTAAAGACATAAGTTAAAAAAATAAAACAAATGAGATGCAAGAAATAAAGGTTTCAATACATTGTTGTAGATTACTGAAATGCAGCAGTAAATAAAAAGGTTTTCAACTTTGACTTAAAGCAATTGAGAGTTTCAGCAGCCCTTATGCATTCTGGGAGTCTGTTCCACAGATGAGGATTATAAAAGCTCAAGGATGCTTCACTGTGTTTTGTTCTAACTGTGGGTACAGAAAGTAGGGGTGAGCCTGACGACCTAAGAGTTCTGGTTAGTTTATAAAGGACCAGGAAATCAGAGATGTATTGTGGCCCTAGACTATTCAGAGATTTATAAACTATAGTTTATAAACTATAGTTTTCAAAAGTAGAATGGGAGACAGAGAATCCCTGAAAAGGGGCCTTCAGTTATCAGGCCCCTCACATAAGAAACCAGATCCCACTTAGAGTTAGGGATGTAGACTTGGTTATATCCAACACTGTGTAAACACCATCACAGGGGAGAGGCACATTAGGTATCTCCTAACCAGAATCCCTGGATGAACAAGGAGTTCAAAAAACTGCTCAGGGCGAGGAACAATGGCTTCAGGTCAGGGGACAGAGAACTGTACAGCTGTGCTCATGCTACTCTGGAGAGAGGCACCAGGGAGGCCAAGACAGCATACAAACAGAGGGTTGAGGAGGACTTTAGCAACAACAACAGCTGGCAGGTGTGCCAAGGGTTCCAGCACATGAACTACAGATCCGGCAACACCACCGCAATCTCTGTGGACACTTCACTAGTGGAGGAGCTCTACCACTTCTTCGCCCACATTGAGGTTGAGCCACCAGTGGGGTCCACACTGTAGACATCCCACAGCCAACATCCCTCCACAGCCAGACCTTCACAGTGAAGGCACAGGAAGTGAAGAGAACCCTGAGGGCAGTGAACCCCTGAAAAGAGGCTGGACCTGACATTATGACTGGGAGGGTGCAGAGGGACTGTGCAGACTGAATGGCTGGGGTTTTCAATAGCATCTTTAAACAGTCCCTCTGTCAGTGCTGCATCCCACCCTGCTTAAAGTCTGCAACCATCATCCCTTACCAAGAAAGAACAATATGAGCATTCCCAGTGACTATGTGCCAATGGCACTAACCACCGTCATCAAGTGCTCTGAGAAACTGGTAAAAAGTCACATCACGTCATGCCTGTCAACTACACTCGATCCCCACCAGTTTGCTACAGAGCCAGCCTGTCTATGGAGGATGCCACTGCCACCCCTCTGCACACCACACTGATATGTCTTCAAGAGCGAGGGAGCTATGCGAGGATGCTCTTCCTGGACTTCAGTTTGACTTTCAATACCATCATCCCAAGCAGACCAGTAAGCTCTTTCCCACAACATCAGCACTTGGATCATTGATTTTTTGACAGACCGCTCCCAGAGTGTGAGAGTAGGACTGCCTGTCCTCAGCAGTGAGCACCAGCACTGGCTCTCAAAAGGGCTGTATGCTGAGCCTCCTCCTCTACACCCTTTACACCAATAACTGCACCCCCATCCACCCCATTAACACCATCATCAAGTTTGCGGATGATACCTCAGTGGTGGGGTTCATCTCAGGGGGAGAAAAGACTGCTTATAGGGTGGAGGTGGAGAAACTATCAATTTGGTGCACTACTTCAGGTTCTTGGGCATCTACATTGGTAAAGACGTGACCTGGACTGCAAACGCCACATCAATCCTAAAAAAAAAAAAGCCAAAGCAGAGACTCTACTTCCTGAGGACTCTCAGGAAGAACAATCTACAAACTAAAGTCTTGGTGTTCTCCTACTGCTGCACGGTGGTGTCATTGCTGAGCTGCTGTATCTTGCCGTGGTTCTCCAGCTGCACTGTGGCAGAGAGGAAGCAGCCCCAGAGGGTCATCAATGCTCCCCAAACACTGATTGGCTGCCGTCTCCCATCACTGGAGGAGATCTACAAAACCTGCTGCCCCAGGAGAGCCCACAGCATCATCAGGGACTCCTCACATCCTGGTCATTGCCTCTTGGAATTTTTACCTTGAGGGAGACGTTTCAGGCCAATACAGACAAAAACAAACTAAAAAACAGCTTTTACCCAAGTGCTATCATTACCCTAAATGCCACAAAAATATCCAAACCCTAAATACACCTCAATTTTTCACTGTGAAATAGATAAATTCCATCTTTACATATCAAGTGCAAAATTCCTAATGCAATAGTCCTGTTATATATTTTTTTATTTTTCATCTTGGAAATACCCTTCCTCCCCCATTTTATATATCAGTCCTTGTTACAATTTTTCCTAGTGAACTGGAAGTATTTTTTAAAATAAAAATTCCTTTTGCACTTTTTAAATTTATTTCATTTTATTTTATTTGCACTGTTACAAAAGCTGCTATTCAAATTTTGCCGCGCTGTTTTGGGACAATGACAATAAAGGAAATCTGATTCTGATACTAACCCCATGACCCAAACACATTAAGTCAGGAGAAAAGTGGGAGAAGAGTCACTGCTCCTCCCCATCACGAGGAGCCAATTGATATAATTCAGACATCTGTTAACGATGCCTCCTGGGCACCTCCATGGGGAGATGTTTTGGGCATATCACACTGGGAGAAGGACCTGAGGGAAATCCAGAACACACAGAAGAGAATATATCTCTCAGCTGGAATGGGAATACCTAACGGTATCCAAACCGCTAGAGAAGGTGGCCAAAGAGTGAGAAGTATGCGTCTCTTTGCTTAGCCTACTGTCCCCATGACGCAGACACAGAAACGTCAAGTTAATGAATGGATCAAATTGAATTTAATTATTTAGTCTTTATATCCGAGCTGCTAATTAACAATTTTAATAATAAAAGGTGATTATAACAGGCAGAAAGTTCAATATTTGACTCATTTGACCAAAGTCACTTTCTCCACTTGTTTGGGGAGTTAACCACTTCTGCTGCTTCTGGTGACCTTCAAACTTTTTGTTCTTTAAGGATTTATTTCCTGCTTTTTCATAAAGCCCAGTTTTGTTGAGTGTTTTTGCTTACAATGCTTCTGTAGGCATATAATTCAATCTCTACTGCTCCTTCAGGGTTACGTTTCGCTTTGTTGTTACCTCACTGATTAACATCCTTCTTGCCTGGTCTGCATGTTTTGGTCTGTGAGTTTTGGAAGTCTGCCACATTTTAGCAGGTTTATTGTGGTGTCATAGTCTTTTCATTTCATAATAATGAATTTCATACTCTGCTGAATATCCATTAGTTTTTATCAATTTGATTCTAATCTAAACTTCTTCATTGATTGTTTGAAGTTATTTGACGGTCACTGAGCTGCTACCTTCGTGGTGTTGCAGACTACATACATACTAAAATCGTGGGATACTTGGACTTGACACAGTGGACTTTACTAGATGAACTGTGCAACCTGTGAAGGTAACTCACAGCATCCAGACTTTATAAAGGGCTATAAATCAAAGGAAGTCCATACAGTGCTACACACAAAATGCAATGGAATAATTTCTATGCTGGCTCATTGCATAAAATCCAAAAACAAAGCCATTAAAAATCCCAGTTGCAATGCAAAAGAACAGAAAATGCCAAAGTGGATGAATATTTTTGCATGGCACTGCAGATACATGAAGGTCTATAAAAGTTTCTCTCTTCTACTTCACTGTCAACTAGTAACCTTTCCACTCTTTAAATTGTCCTTCTTCTAGGTTTACCTAACAGCTGTGCAATGAATTGAAGTCTAATCACACCTTTCTGCAGTCTCCTCCAAAGAGCAGTCTGTTTTCTCGTGGGAATCCCAAATGAAAGTAGATGGGGGAAGATACATGTTCTCTTTTTTTCCAACCAGAAAGGTCAGGAAACTAAATTCCAAGAAAGACTAAAGAGAAAGGGAGGAAGAGAGGGGTGAGGGCTGACAGCGGCACCACAGGCCAGCTGACATATTTCAAAATGTTTGCACACACTGTTCAGATAAAAGAAGGGTCTGGGCAGGTGTATACACTCGGCTCTCTTTGCTGCATGAAATGGTAAATACATGAAAACAAACAAAATGACTTCAAGCAGAATGACTTGAACCACGTTTTTCAGCTGTGGTGTACTCCATCTGTTATTAATAAAAGCTCTTTTATGTTTTCTTTCTTGCTTCAAAGGCTTGGCTCTGGAAAAAAATATTTTTTTGAATTATTCCATGGCTCACTCATTACAAAACAGTAAGGTTATAGGCATACTGTATAAAATCAACTATTTATTCTATGCATACTTTTTAGGTAAGTTGATGAAAAGTATTAAAAAAGTTTTTTCTTGGTTTTCAGTTGCGATAATAATAAATTACCCTTACCATTGATCCAAAGGTCTTAATTCCTGTTCCAAAACACTATAATTTCCTGAAAGTGGAACTTGTTGAAAGTCTAACCTGATGTATTGGCAATTTGTGTACTAATGTCTAACAAAGTGCTCATGGGTGGCTGCTCTAATTAACCAGAGTAGACAGAAATATATTGTTAAATTTTTGGCTAAGAAGGAAAAAAAAGGGAGAAAAAGTTAACTTCTAACCAATGAAAACAGCATATTAGATAAATATGCACAGAAAGCGGCAAAACGGCCATCTTAAAATTAACAGCAAAACCCACTGATATCAGGTTTTCAAGTACACAAGCTGTAAAAAACGAAATCGTCAAATAAAATGATGTGTCTGTGTGTGTGTATATATATATATATATATATATATATATATATATATATATATATATGGGTGTGCGTGTGTGTGTGTGGGGGAGGGGGGGGTCTTATTCTCTCCAAATTCAACCAATCTGAACCTCTTTTCACCAAAAGTCTTTGCTATTACTCCTTCAGTAGAAAATTACATCAACACTTGGAAATATGATTGGATGAATTGTTTTCTGAATGTTTTTGATGTAATATATTGCCTGCTGTCATACATTATTAATTGTCCACAATAGCAGCCAAGCAACTATCTCAAAACAAATAAATGAACATATCCAAGACACAAGAAACTTCATGTCACTGCAGATAATTGCAGCCATTAGCCTGTAAATTTTTGAACTTCAACCAACAAGAGTTGAGTTTACACTATATGTAATGTTACCAAGTGTTTACTGCAGCGACAACAGTTGCAACTATTTACGAGGTAACTGATGATTTTTCATGGCTGATCTGCCACTATGGTAGACCTATTTTCAACTGTAAATCTGGCAGAATCTGTTTGTCTTGTCCTCACTCGTGCAGCAGCATGAGCTGAAATGTCTTCCTTTCAACAGCCAGAGTGAAGCGAAGCTTTACTGCTTGTCATGCTCACAGCTGCTAGCATATACTTGTGGCCAGGTTGAGACTGTTTTATATTATAATTTCCACTATTTAACAGTGCATTAAAAACAATAACATATCTGCAATTCTGCTATATAAAGAAAAAAACTAAAGATAACCTAATATTTGAATTCCAAATTTGAATTCCAAATTGAGATGTTCACCTAACAAGTTAATATCCATTCATGTAAATTTCTGGGTCAAGCAACAGTTCTTTTAGGGTCACAGAAACCATATTTGTCTTTATCCAACCATCTTTAGTGTGATGCTGAAAGAGCTCTTCCACTAGGGGCCAGGACATAGACTAATTCACTGCAGTGCTCAATCAATAACACATAGCAAACTTGTTGTTTGTGCACAACCCTCCATCATGCAGCAGACAAATTTAAAGAAGGAAAATGGACCTGAGGAACAATTCTACTAAGAAGTAGTAGGAGAGTGAGGTTAAAAAAAAAGAAAAAGAAAGAAATGGAAGGTTTAAACTGCTGATTTCTGGGAACCAAATGCATTTGGTCATAAATTAGAGTTTACAGGTAAAAAGGCTGTACAAAATGATGCAATCACATAGAAATGATGAAAGTTATTCCACTGAGAGGATATATGTCCTTCATTGGGAGTACATCTGAGGAAATGAACAAGAAAGTTCCCTGCAATTTAATGTGACTCAGTGCAAAAAGATTGTAATGTTTTACCGTGGTGTATTACCGCTGAAGTGCTGTTAGTTTCAAACATAATTTTCTGCTAGGCCTTTTAAATGAATCTGACACTTGTCCTCCATTGTGGTGAAAAGTAATTGAAGTGCATCACTTAGTTTAATGTGGGAAAAAATGCAACAAATGTTGCTCAATAAAATAAATTCAAGGGTTACTTAGGTCTGGTGTGGGTCAAACAAATAAAAGGCAGAAGGATCAGACATGTAAGGCTCAATGACTCACTGAGAGTACGTACAGCTGTGAACTCCTTTCACATCATGTTCTTCCAGTACAAAGCTACCAGACATGCATAAATTACATTGTAATCTAATTACTTGGGCTCTGATCATAATGTAGACTGTTTTTGATGTTCCAGGTTATCATAATGCAGAACATTTCTGAATACACACATGGATTTTATGTAATCAATGATTCAACTGAAATTTCCACTAAAAAATTAAATTGATTCACTCATTCATTTTGATCCGCATCTACTTTTCTGTGTAGTTGTTTTTTTTATACCATACTAATGATGAATCAAAAAAAAAAAAGATCAACATTAACATTAGAACAAATAACTCAGAAATCACATCCAAACTTAATCTATACCCACTTTGTCCTAGGCTCACAGGGTTCTGTTCTTACTGGGAATCAGGGGTTTCTATGGTGATGAGCTCTGAGTTTCTGTTCAGGAGCTCTTACTGGGAGTTAGGGGTTTCCATGGTGAGGTAAAGTGCAACATTCTCACTTACTGAGACAGAAAATGCAAACTTTTTGTCAAACTGCCACTTTAGAGAGAAACCATAACTCTAAGCAACTATTTTTTGTGCCACCGTTGAGAACCATGAGACAGTCCCAGACACATCAATGGGAGATTTGTTTCCTTGGGAGTAAAAACTGTCAAAATATATAATGCAAAAACTAATTTCTAAGAAAAGAATGTCTTGTATTAAAGAAAATTAGAAGAGTATTTCAGATTATTTTGCTAGTTTTAAGAATTCCACTCAAGAAAATTCTTATTTCCTATTGGCAAATCTATTTGATTGAATTGAGATAAATATGACTTCCTAGAATATTAGGTTTATTTCTGTAAGGGCTGTTTTTGCAGCAAGGGTGAATTTTGGACAATTGATTGATTGACAGTTGATTTATTTTTTTCATCTTGGAAGCAATACACACGTACTAGAGAAATCAGAGAAGGCATCATGTGAACAAGATTGTTGTTTTGGAATCATTTTTCTAGGTTGAATGTTGTGAGGCTGCTTAGTTGACAAAAAAGATGGAAGTATAATAAACTTTTTTCTGATAAGAAACACGGTGATGTTGTGCTTGCACAATGTTTGGCCAATAAAACCAATTCAGACATAGTTCAAAGCTCCACACATGACTAAAGAAAATTTTTCAATTATTTATGCTGCTCCAAAGAAAATGGAAACTCAACCAGAGCTACACAATCTATCTATTTTCTGATTTGTTTTAATTACACAGTCAAATTGACAACAAATAAGCAAAAACAACAAATTCTTTATGAAAATTAATATCCAAATGTGAGGGGAAAAAAGGTAGCTCTATTGCAGCTCCCTGCCTCTTACAGTTTCTTGACTTGGGTGAATGCTGCTGTACTCTATAAGGAACAGTGATCCATCATGTTCATTCATTCATTGATGTCATTTAAGTTGTGCTTTAAGTGAATAATCTAACTACAACTGCTTGGAGGTGGTAGAGGAGCTTCCACACTGTCAGACACAGAGATTTATTCTCAGTCTATAAACTCAGTTTGGAAACATTTGGACATTCAGGTGAGTCCAATCAATTAAAAGTCTAGATGGTTTAGAACACGAAAGTTCCAATCATGCATTTACTTTCCTTGTTTCATTTGACATCACAAAATTTTATATTTTGTCTCCTCAGCTTCATTTCATTTGGTAATATGAGATAATGCAAATATGAGAATAAAAGAACACTGGAATCCTGAAAATTTTGAGCTAGCAATGAGGTTTAAAATAAAAACACAAACCAAAGAAAAACAAAGACAAAGCTAATAATCATACCGAGATAAAACTTGAAATAGTAATATGTATATACTTTTAAAAAAAACAAAAAAACAAATTATTAATATTTAATTTAGAAAAGAATTTTAAATTAAAGAAAAATACATATATAAATAGCTTTGGGGAAATAAATAAAAGAATAATGCAGAAAAAATTAAGATGACTAAAAAGATAAATATGTCTATTAAAGGTACTCTACGTAGCAATAGCGCTTTGGACCACATGGTGGCAGATAGATGTGCTGTGCTGACAAAACAGCCCCTGACGATATTGTGTTAATGAGTGGGGATGGTCCGACGAGTCTTGTAATACTACTTTGTTCTACTAGAGTTGCATTTTGTTGTGTCTTGATCCAATGTCGACATAACAATTTTCTTGCTATGCTGCCCTCCATGAAGTCAGAAGCAGAAGTATTTGTAATGTAATGTAGCAAAAAAGAAAGGGCTCCTGGCTTATCCTTGGAGCAGTCCCACCTCCACCTTGAACTCCTCTGTCACACCTGCGGCACATCCTCCACCCTCTTACAGCTCTCATACATATCCTGCACCATATTTCTCTACCACTCCAGACTTCTTCATATAGTACTACAATTTCGAGCTTGGTACCCTGTCATAAGTTTTTTTCTATGAAGCTCCCTCTGGCTTTCCCAGTACTTCTCCATCAACATCCTCAAAGCAAATACTGCATCTGTAGTACTCTTTCTCAGCATGAAAGCATACTGCTGCTCAAAAAATGCTCACTTCTGTCCTTAGCCCAGTTTCTAAGACTCTGTCCCACAACGTTTACCCCTGTGGTTGCCACAATTCTGCACATCCTCCTTGTTTTTTTAAGATTGGCACCATTGCACTTTCCTTCCATTCCTCAGGCACCCTCTCACTCTCTAAGATCTTGTTGAACTTGTCAAAAACTTTACTGCCACCTCTCCTAAACACTTCCATACTTCCATAAGTATATCATCAGGAGTAACTGCCTTTCCAATCTTCATTCTCTTCAACGACCTCCTAACTTCACCTTTACTAATCTTTGATACTCTGTGTCCATAATGGTCACCTCTTCTACTGTTCGTTCTCTCTTATTTTCTTTATTCATAAACTCTTTAAAGGACTCTTTCTATCTTCCTGTCACACTTCTGGGTCCTGCCAGTGCATTTCCCTCTTTGTCCTTCACCACCCTAGCCTGCTGCACATTCTTCCCATCTCTGTGTCTCTGCTTTGCCAACCTGCACAGATTAGTCCCTCCCTCCTTGCTGTCCAAGCTAGCATACAAGTCATCATATGCCCTCCGGCCTTTGCCACCTCTTCCTTCACCTTACACTGCATTTCCCCATACTCCTGTCTACTATCAATGTCCCATTTCTGCTTAGCTAACCTCTTTCTTTGTATACACTTCTCTACATCCTCATTCCACCACAAGTCTCCTTCTCTCCTTTCCTACCAGATGACACACAAAGTACTCTCCTGCCTGTCTCCCTGATCACATTAGCTGTAGCTGTCCGGTCATCTGGAAGCATCTCCTGGCCACCCAGAACTTGCCTCAACTTCTCCCTAAAAGTCACACAACACCTCCTTGTTCAGCTTCCACCCCTTTTGTCCTCTTAATCTTCTTCACCACCAGGGTCATCCTACACATCACCATGCTGTCTGGCTACACTCCCCCCTACTACTACTTTGCAGTCACTATCTCCTTCAGATTACATTGTCTACACAAGATGTAGTCAACATATGTGCTCCTACCTCCACTCCTATAAGTCACTCTATGTTTCTGCCTCTTCTGGAAGTAAGTATTCACTACAGCCATTTCCATCCTTTTTGCAAAGTCTACCACCATTTGTCCCTCTGCATTCCTGTCCTGGATGCCAAACCTACCCATCACTTTCTTATCACCTCTGTTGCCTGTACAGATTGGAGCACATTTCAATGGAAATCTGCTCTCTCAAGTCTGGGAAGATTCTGCATCACTTCATCTAAATCACTCCAGTATTTTTCTCTTTGCTATTTCACATCCTACCTGTGGGGCATAACCACTGACAACATTAAACAACCCACCTTCAATTTCTAGCTTTAGACTCATTTTTAACATCACCGGTTTTATGCAAAGGGAGACCTCAGTGCAAACTCTGATGAAACATTATCAAACATCAGATTTGGCTGAAAATGTTACTGAAGTCTGTTACAAGACTCCTCCAGTTATTTTATCCTTGACAATTTTAACAGAAATCCTAAGTCAAAAATAAAAAAGGTCAAAAGTAAGCCCACCATCCCATGGAGAAATGAAGAAATTAGACATCTCAAATGAAATTGCATGAAAGCTGAAAGAAAATGGAGGAAAAACAAACTGTCAATAAATGATCAAATTCTACAAGGACAACTCCAAATGTATAACAACAAGGTTAAACAGGCAAGAAACAATTACTTTGGGAAGCTAATTACTGAAAATAAAAATAATGCCAGAGTCCTATTCTCTACTATTGACAATCTAATTAACCCTGATTTTAATAAACACAGACTTGCTACGAATTACCTTTTATGCGAAGAATTTTCAGACCACTTCAGGAGCAAAACTGACGTCATTAGAACCAATTTTACTTGGTCAAAAAACTGTTTTTAGTGAAACTGAAGGTGTGCTTTTACCCGAGAGAACACTGGACAGTTTTGTCCTGGTTGATCCTAAGATGCTTGGTAGAGTCTTCTCCCAAGTCAATCCCATCTGCCTTTTAAATCCGATTCCCACCGGTTAACTGGTTCAGATGCTACCTCACAGATAGAAGGTTTCTGATAAGTGTGGATACTTGCTCCACAGGGATCCATAAAATCAAATGTGGTATGCTCCAAGGCTCAATTCTAGGCCCAATTCTTTTTAATTTATATATGCTTCCACTTGGGGATGTCATTTGGAGACACGGCATTCATTTTCACAGCTATGCTGATGACACAGCTATACATGGCCATGTCTCCTGAAGACACACAGGCAATTGATGATCTTTTTAATTGTATTTTAGATATTAAATCATGGACGGCAGAAAACTTCCTGCCATTCAATCAGGACAAAACTGAAGTTTTAGTTATTGGTCCCAAGGCCAAGAGAGACAGCATTGGTCAAAATTACATGCACTATCTTTAAAGACATCCAATCAAGTAAAGAACTTGCACGTAATTCTTGACTCTGAGCTTAGTTTTATTCCACATGTTAAGAATGTAGTTAAAACAGGTTTTTATCATCTGAAGAATATGACCAGTGTCTGCTCATTTCTCCCTTGGGCCTACATGGAGATACTGATGCATGCTTTTATCACAAGTCACATTGATTAGTGTAATGCCCTGCTTTCTGGTTTTCCCAACAAAACCATTTCACCTCTTCAGCTTCTTCAGAATTCAGCTGCTCGTGGGCTGACAAGGAATAGAAAATGAGCTCACATTACCCCTGTTTTAAAGTCACTGCAGTGGCTCCCAGTGTGTTTCAGATTGGTTTTAAGATACTTCTTATGGTTTTTAAAAGCCTTAAATGGTCTGACCCATCTTATCTTACTCATTTGCTTTCACTTTGCAAACCCTCGAGGACTTTCAGGCCTTCTTAAAATTCCCATTGTTAATACCAGAACCCATGGTGAAGCTGCCTTCCATTACTACGCCCCACATTTATGGAACAGCCTGCCAGAGAACCTGAGAGCTGCAGAGACTGTTAACATTTGTAAAAGCAGGCTCAAGACGTACCTTTTTAATCTGGCTTTTAAGTAATGTCTGTTTTAGTCCTGTTTTAGACTTCCCATTTTAGGTGTTCTTTTTAGCTGTTTTTTTTTTAACACATTTTATTGTCATTTATCGCAGATATCCTATTTATTTATTTGCCTTTTCCTACTATGATTTATTAAAAATTTATTTTTATATCTATTTTATATTTTTTTATTTGTACCTTTATTTTTTTTTAATACTTTTTACTTTTTAACTCCAGTGTTGTCTCAGTGGGAACCCTCTGATAGTGGGATAATATTCCCTCACTGGTTCTTCTGTGCTCAATAATGTTTTACATACTATTTATTTTATTTTTGATTGTATTTTATCATTGATAAAGATCATGGTTGGAGGGTACTGGTTTGTTTTTACTGTTAAAACCTTTGTACTACATTTTATTGTACGAAAAATGCTATATAAATAAAGTTTGATTGATTGATTGACTCATAACTCTCACACTCTTTTCACCTCCAGACCATCCCTCCTCTTTCAAGATAACTCCTACTTCATTCCTCTTCCCATCAGCACCATGATAGAACAGTTTAAATCCTGCTGTTAGACTCCTAGCCTTGCTACCTTTCCATCTGGTCTCCAGGACACAGTATATCCACCTTCCTCTTCTGCATCAAGTCAACTAACTCTCTAGCTTTTCCTGTCATATTCCCTACACTCAAAGTCCCTACTCTCAGTCCTAGCCTCTTGTCTTTCTTCTTCTCTCTTTGCCTATGAACACACTTTCCTCCTCTCCTCTTTATTCGACTTATCAGGTAAAAATAGCTTATCAACACTGCACTTAAATCTTATCCTAAAACTAGAGTGAGTTTGAATACCACAAGCACTTTGTGCTACATTTTACTGTACAAAAAGTGCTATATAAATAAAGTTTGATTTAATTTTTTGATTTACAACGTCCAGGGGGTTACTGGATGCAATTCCATGACATTTAAAAATGTAAGAGCATGTAATGGTGAAGGGACCAGATACACTACATGATTTACACTCTCAAACATAAGAGTTCCACACCAGCAGCAGTCACATCTAAAACTACCCGGTAATAAACGCAGAAGACAAACATGATTCAGGATTCTGCTGGCATAACTTGTTGGACATGATCAAGCTCACAAAACACAGACACAGAGATGAATCTGATAAATTGGTTCACTGGACCAACCTCCTCTCTAAGCCAAAAACAGCAAAGTATTCAGGACAGAGGCAGAAAATTAAAGATATATGAAAGATTCTGGACTTTTCCATACATGCAGGTCTATGATGATGATTCATTTCAGCTATTTTCAATTCAGAAATCAGAGAGGAGGAGGCAAGCTACAGCCTTTGTCCAAATCCCACTTGTGAATAATTAAAGAGACACAAAAGTAAATCTGAAAATGGTATGTTATCAAAAGCGAGGCAACATTACCCTTTTCCACATGAAAGTGGAAAGAATTCACCTGCAAACAAACCTTTGTTTAATTCCTGGGAGGCTCTCAGAGCCACAGAGGAAATTATGCATATCAGATTCTATTTATGGTTCTAGGTGATGCCTTTTCAAAAGCTATAACTCAAATTCTTATTGGGAGACAAAGAAAAATAGTACTTTCAAAATAATTCTCTCTGAAATCTAATTTTTCTAATCAAAGGAATGTTCTGCTTCATGATTTCTGAGGATATATACTGAGAGGCATTAAATCTGTTTATCAGCAATCAGTTTGTAACAGGAACATCTAGGTCCATAACAAACAAATGCACAAATTAATGTGCACATACACGCAACTGTCCCCTGTGATTTTCTAAAATTTGAGTCATGGTTTGAAACAGAAACTCTTTATTTCTGCTAGGGCAAAGCTTTTGCTGGTGCAAAAATTAAAGCTTTGAAAGAGGGCTAAGGGTTAGGGTTCTGATGGTGTCCTGATGTACTGCAACAGCACATGGAGAAATTATTTTCTTAGAGAAAATACACACAGTCTTAGGGCAGGGAGGTGAATAGATGGATTGTTTCCAGCTCCTGACATCTGAAGCGAAATGGTCAGAGGGCTGCTCTGAGTTTCTGATTTCTGTCTATAAAGTCCCTGCTTTAGTAACTCCCTCGCACAATACGTAACGGAAACCTCAATCCATCCAATTCTAATCAGCGATCATTCCCCCATCTCCCTCACGCTAACATTTCAGATGCAAATTAAACCCAGTAGGAGATGGTGCTTCAACACATCACTCCTACAGGACGCAGACTTTGATGATTTTATAAAAAGGGA
>JAOWBL010069426.1:0-20144 GCA_028564865.1 Zenarchopterus dispar
TGTTTCACTGAAATGTGGCTGCAGGAGCGACTTCAGCGTCTCTCTGTCCAGCTTTCAGAGGACAGAGGAAGACGAGACTTGAAGAGGAAGAAGCAAGGGTGGTGGAGTTTAAGTACTTGTCAACAACAGGTGGTGTAATCCAGGAGAAGCTGCTGGGGAACATAGTTTCTGCAGCTGGATATTGAACTGCTAACTGAGTTTCTGTCCTTATTATCTACTGAGAGAGCTCACCGGTGTTGTTGTGGCATTTTACATCCCACCATCAGCAGCTGCGTGTGATGTTATCAGCTCTGCTGTTGCTAAGCAACAGACACAACAACCCTGCACTAAGAGGATAACCTTGGACCTCGGTTCACCTCATCAGTGCATTTAGTGGCCAAAATATTCACTTTTGGTAAATAAGAATTTAGTTCTCAAATGACTTTAAAAGAAGAAGAGTTTCTGAACAGCTGTTGCATCACATTATGGTAAATGGACAGTACAGTGGGAGCAACATCTGGCTCAGTGGACATGAGGAGCCAGGGATCAAACTACCAACCCAGAGATGGTTGTATGATTGGTTCTTCTTCCTGAATCATCGCAGCCTAATAAAGTTTCCAAGTGTGGAGTATTAGACATCCAAGAAATCAAAGGAAGACATACAGTTTCCACCAACATCTCCAAGATGTAACAGGCCAGATAAACATTAGATACTGGTGTGGAGCCAAGATTATGACGTTAATTAGACATCTATCATAGCCGACAATATAAGACGTTTCTTCATCATACTGTCTACACACACCATTTTTGACAATGTGAGAGAGAATGACTGTAGGAATCATACAGTATGAAGGTGTCTTTAGAGGGTAAGAACTATGGATTCCAACATAGAGAATGTGTCAATAAAATACACAATTGTTGAGCTCCAACAAATTAACCATGACAGACTCCACCCGTGCTTGGGTACTGGGCACCTTTCTTATGTCTGCAAGTAGAAAATGGGTGAGCTGTGGTTGTGGAACACGGATGAACCATTGGGTTCTTCGATGACTGTGGCAACGCTTGCCTCCAGCTACTGGTCTGTGATGACACAGGTGGTGCTGGACCAGGACTTTTCTGCCAGAGAAAATCAGCAACATGAACCGATGGATAAGCAGGCAAGACCGAGATCAATGAGCCTGACCCATCAGAACCTAAGAATATCATCAGCGCTGCTGCCAGTCTAAATCCTTTCCCATCCCAGGTAGAGCCGCCCGCCACTCAGCTCTCTCTTCCACCGCTGCCACGGCTAAAAAGAAGTTTTGAGTGGCAAAAACATTTTGAAATTTTAAGGCCACACCTCCCTGCCTACCTCTGATTACTTCGTAACGATGTCTGCGTCCCCTTGACAGAGCATAGTGTTAGTTTGTGTGAATTCAAATGGATAAACTTTACAATGGAAATGAAATACAGTTAAAATTTAAATGTAAAACTTTGAAGCATTTGTCATTGAAGTTGATAAAGCAAGTGGTTTAACAGTTATCCTCTGGACCAGGCACTTTGCACAAGTCTCAGATGGAGGCACCATGTGTAAGCTCATTCAACATCTGGTCTTCTGTTTGTCTTTGAAGGTGGAAGAACTTAAACTTTAGTTGTTGGCTCTGGAAGGTTAGAGAAAAGAATCATAACTGAAACACAACTAATCATTGCCGAAACACAAAATCGAGAACAGACATTTTAACAGGCAGTTACTTCCTGGAGCGAGTCACTTTGTGCAACTTACAGATGGAGCCACTTTTATGAGCTCGTCCTACAACATCAGAACAGGTCACGTCTATCCCTGTTTGTGAGCATAAAATAAGAAAACACACCCCTCAGTTATGCAAAGGTTCAAAAATTTTATTTTTTGTTTCTTTTTGAATCAAACATTAGGCTGATAAAAAATATTACTCTATGATACGGCTTTGATTGGAGAATGAACTAAGTGAATAAAACAATTTGATCACTCTATTTAAAAAGAAATTTACCTTGATGCATAAATGAAAAAAATATTTTTTTTTTGTCTCAGATGTTCAGTCTTAATCTCTTTTTCTACTTTTAATGCAAACATATCTAATGTTTAAGGTCATTTATGCAGAAATGTGGTTAAAATTAAAATTTGAGCTCTTGAGCATCACTTTTATAAATGTTTCAGCTCTGACCTCTGGTGGTGAGATTAAAGAAACGTAAGATCGTGTAAATGAAGAATACACAAAGACAGTCAGAAACAAATATTACACGTTTGAGGAGAGCCAATATTTATTTCAAAGAACTGTTTGAACCTCATCATCTTTGTCATTTGAGAACCACTCACATATTTACAGCAGTGAAGGCAAGAAGATTTATTTCAGACAATTTACACAAAGCAATTTACGCACAGCTTAAATCTAAAAGGGAAAAACTAAATTCATTGAATTATTAAAAACAACATGAAAATTCAGATAAAATAACAAGAAAGAACATGTATATTCGCACACAATCTTTCTTAAAAAGTGAGCAGAAGGAATTTGTTTGTAAACTGGTCCCAACTTTACATTTATGAGTTTCAGGATCTGTGAAAATGCTCTCACATTTTAAAATGTACGAACAAAACCTTCTCTTGCCCTTGACTACATGTACTACTTTTGTAAATGATTGAATTCAATTCAATCCAGTTTTATTTCACTAGTGTTTAGTACAATACAAGTTGTTTATAGGCGCTTTTCATGGACCAAGAGCACGGCCCGCAGGAGAAAAATAAAAAAACAATGGCAAGAACAATTTCCCTTTAAGAGGGGAGAAAGCTTGATCAGGACCTGGATCATAAGGGGGGACCCTCCTGCAGAAGACCAGCCAGGTAGAGCAGGAAAAGAGAGGATGAAGAAAAGAGAGAAGAGAGAGGGATATGTTGTCAATGGTACAAACAACAAGATATATTAGTATCCATTATCAGTTAGCTGGAGAACTAAGAGTTTTATGTACATATGACTGATACATGGTTAGTTGGTGTACTACAGACATGAATATATTAACACATGTAGACAGCAGACGCTGAGGTGGTCAGACGGTGGGACTGCAGGTCTGGATGCAGCTCTGGCCTATAAACATCTACAGAGGAGAAAAAGAAGGGACAGACCAGCAATCATGCGAGTTCCTTTTAATTAATAACTGTGGACTGATCGGAAGAAAGGAAAAAGAAGAGGGAAAAAAAAGAAAAAACAAGAGTGGGGAGTACCTCTGAGTGGATCATGTAGGTATATAGCAGCATATCTAGGATGAAACTGTGTTAAAGACAAGTCTGTTCTAGTCTTGTCCTCTAGCTGTTGCTATGACTACTGGCCCTAACAAAATAAAGTATACACTAACTACAGGCTTTACTAAACAGAAATGTTTTAAGTTTGGTTTTAAAGATGGAGGTGGTGTCAGCCTCCTCAACCCAAATTAGAAGCTGTTTCCATAGTAATGGTTCCTGATAGCAGAAGACCTGTCCTCCAAATCTACATCTGGGCCTTCTAGGAACCACAAGTAAACCTGCACTCTGAGAGCAGAGAGATCTATCAGGAACATAAGGAGATATCAGGCCTTGTAGAAAATGAGGAAGTTGGCTGTTTAGGACTTTATACACAAGTAACAGAAGTTTAAATTGGATTGAAAATGTTAGGAGGAGCCAGTGGAGTGATGCTAACACAGCAGAGACGTGATCTCTCCTGCTGGTTCCTGTCAGAACTCACGCTGCTGCATTTTGGATCAGCTGGAGGATATTCAGAGAATTACTTGGACACCCTGCTAATAATACATTTCAGTAATCTAGACTAGAAGTTTCAAACATGTGAATTAGTTTTTCATCATCACTCTAGGAGAGGATGCTCCAATCTTTGCAACATTACTGAGATGATAAAAACACTGTCTTAGAAACTGATTATTATGCTGTTTAACAACAAATCCTGATCAAAAATTACTTCAAGTTTCTCACAGTTGTTCTGGAGGCCAACACAAAATCACCCAATCCATTCCTAAGGTGTTTGTGACCAAAGACCTGCTTTTTTTTAATCAGAATTTAAAAGGAAAATGTTAGTAGACATCCACATCTTAATGTCCTAAAGACATGCCTGAAGTTTGACTAACTGTTCTGTTAGACCT
The DNA here is from genome assembly GCA_028564865.1 of Zenarchopterus dispar. Lineage (NCBI taxonomy): Eukaryota > Metazoa > Chordata > Actinopteri > Beloniformes > Zenarchopteridae > Zenarchopterus > Zenarchopterus dispar. Next base: position 4,117 of record JAOWBL010069426.1, read on the forward strand.
GCCTTCATAGACAAATACAGCTGTGTATCATCAGCATAGCAGTGAACACTGATGACAACGTTGTTTATAATAATAGGATTGAAGATGTACCATTAATTCTGAAGGGTTTCCTTCAACATTAACTTCCTTTGTCTAAAAAGAACACAAAAGCAAAACTGAGGTTCATAGAATTGCATCTGAACAAACCACCAGACTTCTACAACAATGTCCTAGGGGTAGACAGGACCAAAATGGAGTTGTGTGACCTTGATGCTGGGCACCATGTTTGGACAAAACCTCACGCCTTATCCAACCGTCAATCATCTGAGTCTTTATTAGAGACTTTATTATAGCAACAGTTATTTAAGGTTCTTATTTATAGCAGAAATCCATTCCAGGGAATGGGACCAAGAACTACAAAAGCTTGGTCACTTCTGTTCTCAGATCTGGATAGGGAGGATAGGCAAGGATCATATGGCTGTAAGACCACAATGCTCTCACAGGAGGATGGACATAAATAAGACTGAACAAGTATGGCGGTGCCAATCCATTTAAAACCTTAAAAGCAATCATTAGAAGCTTAAAAACTATTACTAAATGAACAGAAAGCTAGTGGAGGGAAGCTAGTGCAGGAGTGATATGTTTTCTGGTCCCAGTTCAGAGTCAGACAGCAGCTTTTTGCTCCAGCACCAGACAGAGACGACTGGTCCAGTCATCTCCACTCTAAATCATTGGTATTATAATTCATGTATGAGTCTTTCTAAATCTTTACAGGGGAAGTAGGGCTTCACCTTGGACAAAAGTCTCCACCGAAAGAAATCGATTTTTACAATAGAATTAGATTTCCCTTCTTCATGTCTAAGAGAGCAAGTGGTGATGTTCATCCAAGGCTTGGCAAGAGCTTTCTGAGAAGAGCAACAGAGTCCAGAACTTCCTCATAAGTGCAGTTGAAGTTAGTCAAAGTTCCTCAAGAGATTCTCGGTGGTGTAATAGCTCACGGTGGTCCAGCTTGTCACCAGGGCGTGCCCGAGCTTGGTAATGGCCCGTTCATCTGAACCCATTCTGTCAGACAGCTGAAGCTTGCAGCGATGCCAAGCACAGCAGCAAATCTGAAGGACTGAGATAAAACGATCAAGGTTTTGGAATGACTTTGTCAAAGCAGATCTTTTCAAATGAAGAATGAGAGCAAGGATAATGTTTTAGTGTGCCATAAAAATCTTAAATTACCTTTAATTTCATCCAACTTCAACTAATGTATAAAAATGCTGCATGAAACATTATTGAAAAAAAAACATGTTTCTATTGTACCTTTTTATATATGCATGATTTTAACTCTATACCATTCCAACTACCCCACTCCCTTCCCACCCACCCCGACCCCTCCACTCCACCCCACACCACCCTTTCAACCCCTAGGTAGCATGGCATCTTCAGACTATGAATTATCTTGAAGTGGAAAAACAGCAACACAAACTTTAAGATCCACGAATTGAAAGTTGACTTTCTGCAGCTTTGAGGTTTTGTTAGACATTCAGTTTTGATATTTGTTCATATTTTGAGTCAATTTTGAAAGTGTATTTATTTCAAAATTAGCTGCGTTTGCTGAATAATTGTGGTTTCTAAGCTGGTATTTCTCAGAAATCTGAAATGTGTCCTCAGATGACTTGGTTCTTTCAGCTTCTCTCTTTGATAACTTTCACTGGAATGAAAAGCAGAAATATGACAAAATGCTGCCTCATCATGAAGCGTACACCCTAATTTTATACTAGGTGTAGCCACTCGGAGTCACAGCTCACATGTTCAAGAATTACAAATCTCCATTGTGTGTTTATTGGCTGAAGTACATGGGTTTGTGTGCACAACCTGCATTAAATCATCTGCTTTACCAAAAAAAAACAGAATCCACATCCACCAAAAATAGCTTTATTCGCATTACTAAATAAAGAACATCTTTGAAATCCCAGTGTCATTAAAGCATTTGAAGGAAGCAGATGTGATGGCTTCATCTCAACAATCTTTATTAATCATACTGTTGACATTAACTGACCGTTTAAGTTCCACAGACGTGAAAAGACATCTCAACAACCTCAAGAGAGACTAGAATCTGTCACATGGCGCTGAGCTTGGACATATTTTAGGGACAGTGAGGAGGTTCTGAGCTGACCGTACCAGGGGCGCCTAGATGAGTACGGGATCAGGAGCTCTGTAATGTAGTGAGTGGCCTGACCATATAAGGCCCTAAATGTTAGCGCAAACATTTCAAAATCAATTCTAAAACTGGCAAGTAGCCAGGGAAGTGAATGTGAAACTGGAGTGAGTTGAGCTGTCCTACAAGTTCCTGTTAAAAGTCTTGCTGCAGGATTTTGAACCATCTGGAGCCAATAAAGAGTAAACTTGTAAAACAAGTAAAATAAAAGAATTATAATAATCGGGCTGAGAAGAAATAAAAGCATTAGTAATCAATCTTAGAACTGATAGCATTTTTCCCAGCTTAGAAATGTAACTCAAGTGATAAAAACAGTTTTTGATCAACCGCCTTGATTGCCCATCAAAAGAAATAAACTGGTCAAACACAACAACAAGGTTTCTGAGGCTCAAACGGACAGAAAAGCCAGAAATGCCAGGTGCTTTTGGATCAAAGGGATCTTTTTATCTGGAGCAGTGATCAGAGTTCCAGTTATGGATTAGCCAGTTGTTGATGGTTCCCAAACACTAACAATATTGATAAAAAAAGTCAAACTCTCAATCAAAGAACAGTAAAGTTGAAAATCACGGGCATCTAAATGATAGGATACATTCTTAAAACAACAAATAATCTGGCCAGGTGGAGTTAAATACAACAAGAATACAATTGGACCCAAAACTGAGCCCTGTGGGACCCCACAGGACAAAGCAGATGACAAAATATTTTTCATAACAAGTTTGAAAGCTTTGTCAGGGAGATCAGAATGAAACCACTAAGAGAACGACCCAGAAAATCCTATTTCGGATTTGACAGGGTTTATGAATCCACAGTATCAAAGGTAGATGCTAGATCAAGTAGAACTAAAACTGTATATCGGCCAGAGTCCACAGCCATCACTTTATCACTAGAGATCTCGATTCAAGCAGTCTCTGTAGAATGCATTTTCCTAAAACCTGAATGAAATTTGTCAAATAAGTCCCTTAATACAGTCTGTGGTTTCAGGTGGAGATATGCCTCATATATGTACGTACATAAATCGGCGAGACTATAAAGTTTGAGAGCTCCACCTGTCACTAACTGAGATTCATCACCCAGTTTGAAGAAATTCCTCTCCTTGCCGTGTCCCTGTTTCCTCTCCTTATTTGTTGGAGACAATATTTACTCACACAGTTATTCTAAGAGTGATAAACCACTAGAGCTTCACCATCAGTACACTCAGCTCTTATCAGCCCTCCTCCAGTTTCAGACCTCAGGTGTCAAACAGAGGTCCTCACATTTGCACACACACACACACACACCCATGAGAGTATGACTTTTTTTTTTTAAATGGAATTCTTTGTTTGGTTTTCTCCGAACATGGTTCTGGACATTCAAACCAAACAATTCCACCTTGGTCTTCCCTGTCTGAGGGACATTGCTCCAGAGGCCTGCTGGTTTGTTCAGGGGCCGTTATGGAGGACATGGTGGGGTTTTTAGACAAGGGAAGCTTTCTCCAGACAAACCTTACTTGTTCAGTCCAAACTGACAAACACTTCTGCTTTTATACATAATTTTATTTAAAAAATACTTTAAAAAAGTCCCTCTTATTAGGTTTATGAGTCATTTGTGTGTAAAAGTAGAATGCTTGAAGAAGTTAAACTGAAGAAACCATCCATTCTTCATCTGCTGCTGTTGTCAAGGTGACCACATTTGATTGAGTTGATCTCAGCTGTCCTTGGGTCCAAAAAAAAAAATTTCCTTAAAACAGAGTTCCGTTACTGTAAATGAAAGGAAAACTAGGTTTACATCATGCAAAAGCTGGAAAGGAGTCACCAGAGTTGAGCAACAGTTCAGTGATATTTTCTGACTGCAGTTTGTGATTCATTCAAGTTTGGCATTTAGTTGCTTTAAACACTCAGATTCAGGCTTAAAGTCGAAACTGTACCAACAGTGCAAAACTTTAAAAAATGAGAAAAATTTAAAGAAAAAATAACTCTGAATAACTTTTAAAAGTTAAAAAAAAAAAATGCTAAGAAAAGCCTGCTGGTTTTTCATGTGAGAGATCAAAACGTTAATCATTAAAGTGCATCTGGAACAGGAAGTTTATATTTTAACTTGTGTCTTCTTGTTTTAACCACCTCAAAACAAGTTTTGAATTAAATTATAATAATATTTTTTAAACCCCCAAACCGTATGAAAGCTGTGTAGATAGTGAAGCCTGTACGACCAGAACCAGACAAAGCTAAGTCACTCACAGGTTTCTGAGGAATTATTCTGTAGCCTTTTTTTTTTTTTTTTTTTTACCAATGATGATTGCTACTGAAACTACTGAGGACTGTATAACAACTGGACAAACACCATATGTCATCACTCAGGTTTTCCTCATAATGCACAGAGCCATGTTGTAAATATGGGGACGAGCACACCCACCTTATTCCTGTCAAATACAACAATTTCAGTTTTATCTGGATTTATCTGGAGGTACTTTTGAGTCATCCAGGTGTTTATGTCTTTAAGGTATCCCAACTGGTTAGTTTTCCCTGGTTTCATGAACAGGTAAAGCTGAGTACAATCGGCATAGCAACGGAAATACACGGAATGCCATCTAATAATATTCCCAATGGAAGTACATATAAGGTCAAAAGAATCGGTCCAAGCACTGAACCTTGCAGAACTCCGTGGCTACTTCTGGGACTTGAGGAAAACTCTTCATTTGAGTCTATCAGCTAAATAAGACTTGAACCTGTCTAATGCAGTACCTTTAATCCCAATAACATGTTCAAGTTTCTGCAGTAAAATGTTGTGATCAGTTGTATCAAAAGCAGATTCTTCTTATTGAAACATTTTCACAGTTCCAAATCTTCATCATCTTCAGGACTTGTATCCTTGACTTCAGGATTATTTGTGGTTCCTCAAGTTCCCAAGAGAAGGATGGAAATCATTACTGGGAATTTTTAAGATTAGGTAGATTTTTTTTAAGCTTATAGATGCTGCTGGCTCATGTGTTGTAAACTATCCCTTTACTTGTGTTACTTTTGTTTCTCAGGCAGATATTCAGTTTTATTTATATATAGCTTCTATTACAAAACAAACTGTCTCTAGGCCTGAACAAATATTAAAACAATGGCAAGTCAAAAATACTCCCCTTTAAGAGGAGAGAAGTGTAACTAATGACTATGGATAGAGCAGATTGTTTCCAGGAATATAGGTTACACCTGAACCCATCTCTGTGATTGTTTGTCTGTCTTTGCAGTCATCTCAGACCCCAAACAGAAGAGGCTGATTTCTCAGGATGGATCATAGGAAGATTTTTTTTTCTTTTTTTTTTAACAGCTATCTGTATATATATTAATGGTTAATAGTAGATATGATACCAGATTCCAGTTTGTTCATATTAATGAGGTTTCTTTTGCAGAGACAAGGGTCTGCTATGGTGTCCTGGAGGGTTCAGTCCTTGGGCCAGTCTTTATACATGCAGCACTTGGGAAGAATTATCCAGAACTTTGTCATCAATGTTCACTGCTATGCTGATGACACACAGCTGTATTTGTCCATGAAGTCTATTGCTATTAAATTCTGATAAAATAGAGGTTATTGATTTTGGTCCTAAACACAGAGGAACAGATTAGCCGATCTTGCGATGGTCTCTTTAGAGACCATCGCAAGATCGGCTAATCTCACAGTTGTACTTTAGTACTATAGTACAACTGTGAGAAGCCTTGGAGTTATTTATTTATTTATTGTTTGAACAGCATTTTAATCAGGTTTGTCAAACAGCGTTTTTATCATCTCAGTAATGTTGCAAAGATTGGAGCATCCTCTCCTAGAGTGATGATGAAAAACTAATTCACATGTTTGAAACTTCTAGTCTAGATTACTGAAATGTATTATTAGCAGGGTGTCCAAGTAATTCTCTGAATATCCCCCAGCTGATCCAAAATGAAGCATCGTGAGTTCTGACAGGAATCAGCAGGAGAGATCATGTCTCTACTCTGCTAGCCTCCCTCCACTGGTTCCTCTTAAAATTTTCAATCCAATTCAAACTTCTGTTACTTGTGTATAAAGTCCTAAACAGCCAACTTCCTCATTATCTACCAGACCTGATATCTCCTTATGTTCCTAATAGATCTCTCTGCTCTCAGAGTGCAGGTTTACTTGTGGTTCCTAGAAGATCCAGATGTAGATTTGGAGGACAGGTCTTCTGCTATCAGAAACCGTTACTATGGAAACAGCTTCTTATTTACGTTGAGGAGGCTGACACCACCTCCATCTTTAAAACCAAACTTAAAACATTTCTGTTTATCTGTTTAGTAAAGCCTGTAGATAGTGTAAACTTTAGTGTGTTAGGGCCAGTAGTCATGGCAACAGCTACAGGACGACTAGAGCAGACTTGTCTTTAACATAACTTCAACCTTCACCCTTCATCCATTGCTGCTATAGACCCATGCTGCAGGAGGACACCAACATGATCCACTGGTGGTGCTCCTCACCCTTCTTCTCTCCTCTTTCTCTCCTTCCCTTCTTCAGATCAGATCAAAGTTATTAATTAGAAGTATCTCATAAGTAAATTGTGCTTCATTGTTCTTGTAGGTTTTTTTTTCATGCTGGTCTGCTCTTATTTTTCTCTTTTGTAGATATATACAGGACAGAGCTTTCAGAGCTTCCAGAGCTGCATCCAGACCTGCAGTCCCACCGTCTGACCACCTCAGCGTCTGCTGTCTACATGTGTTAATATATTCATGTCTGTAGTACACCAACTAACCATGTATCAGTCATATGTACATAAAACTCTTAGTTCTCCAGCTAACTGATAATGGATACTAATATGTTTTGTCATTTTTACCATTGACAATGTATCTGTACCTCTCTTTTCTCTGTTCTTCATCCTCTTTTCATATCTCTTTTTTCTGCTCTACCTGGCTGGTCTTCTGCAGGAGGTTTCCTCCTTATGATCCAGGTCCTGATCAAGGTTTCTTCCCTCTTAAAGGGAAGTTTCTTTCTTGCCATTGTTTCCTTTAGTTTTCTCTGGGTCTCAGAAAAATGTTTAGAGACAATCTGTATTGTAATAGGTGCTATACAAATACAACTAATTTGAATAATAAAGTCTTTTCAAATTGTGCTGTAATGGACTTTAACATATAACATGCTCAGGGAGCCAAGACTCTCTGTTTTCTGTTTACTATGTTCCTAATCTCACCTATGGTCCCCAACTGTGGGTAGTGATTGAAAGAACCAGATGGAGAATACAAGCTGCTGAAATGAGTTTCTTCTCAGGGTGTTTCTGACTCTCCCCTAGAGATAGGAGATCAAGTTAAACCTAAGTCATCCAGGAGAGATATGGAGTGAAGTCACTGCTCATCCAGAGGTGAATGTTTAGATCAGGGGTGTCCAAAGTCGGTCCTCGTGGGCTGCTGTCCTGCAGGTTTTAGATGTTGCCCCGTTTCTTCACACAATGACACAAGTGGCTATGACATTGACAGACTTGTTCAGACCTGGATGACACCCTGTTAATGACATTTAGTTAGAGCCAGGTGGGCTGAAGTAGGGACACATCTAAAACCTGCAGGACAGCGGCCCTCTGGAACTGACTTTGGACACCCCTGGTTTAGGTGGTTCATCTGAACAGCTCCTTTATAGGGGTCCACCACCCCAACCCAGACAAAATAAGTTATCCAGGACACTTTAGGATTACATTTTCAGCATTTTAAACCATTCCTCTGAACAGAAATAAATTTCACCTTCTTAGAAAGTATCCATAAAGAAGAACCCCAATATGACCTTTGTGAGTTTTCTAATGACTGTACAGTGGTTTAAGTTACTTAATATGACCTCTTGACACACGTCAGCAACACAGTTTTCTGGAATTGACTCTGAAAAACTGTTCTCGTTTTCCTAATCTAGTACTTTCATCTTGACACATCTTATCAATGCAGAAATGGGTATCATATCGCTGCAGTTATTGCCTAATTTTGGCTGGTCCACACGTCCTGTTAAGGAAGATGTGGGCAGGAAGTGAGCACATTTTAACACATGATGAAATCATTTAGTTCATCCTTTTTTAAATTTCTTTTTTTAGTGTTCACAAAAGAATGATGTGGTCAAATCTGCCCTCCTCCGCCCTAAGATTGAACCTTTAAAAACAGCTTCTTTGGCTCTCTCAGTACTGAATCCTGAATCCACCATCACACCGACGCAGACCCAACGCACCAACGATGGAGTCCGGTAACTTTCTTTACTCTTTTTCTGCTTGTATTTCTTGAACTATAGTCTTCATATTTGATTATTTTATATAACAATTTGGAAAGCCTACAAATTGCTGTTCATATGGACATTTGCCACCCATTTACACATTTTAAACTAGTAACACATTGATTAATAGCATTTTATGTGATTTTTATTTATTTATAGAGTGTTTAAATCAAATAAATTTATTGTAAGTTTTTTCATTTGTGAATATATATTAACTTTTACATTTCATAAGTAAAACACATTGCAAAACTGCACAGACACACACACACACACATATATATATATATATATACACACACATAATAATTAAACATTGAAAAAACAAGAAGAATAAAGATCTTGGATTCATATAAATGTGTATGTAGAATGTATAAATGTTAGTAAATGTAAGAAGAAGTTTTTTCGAGCCTGTTCTATCTCATTCCAACTTTTTTCTGATTTGGATTTGTCAGAGAAATTCCATTTTGTCATCATGTTCTGAATGCTCGCTGTTTGACAACAGTCATTAATATTTCTCTCATCAAACAGGAAAAAAATTGTGCCTTCAAACCCTCTGGGTGGCGCTGTGGCTTCTCTCCATCTGCTCCGCTGTTCCGACAATATCCAAAGACACTGAAGGTGGGTTCAAGCGCAACCTGGAACCTGAGATGGTTCTGATCAGTTCATTTGATTTCATTTAATTCAAACTCTTAATGCCAAGCAGTTTAGATAAAGGATCAGACTAAAGGGTTATAATGTGGAATGTTTTCAGTGGATCCTCCAGATGTGTACGAGTCCCTGTGGTTAAACAGCATGGACATCGCCAGACAGACGCTGAAGACGCCGTTTATGCAGCACATGAAGTTTGGGGACCTGCAGTCAGATGACTATGTCAACTTCATGATCCAGGACATCAACTACCTGGTGAAGGTCACAGAAATGCTGAAGGAGATGTCTGAGAAAGTGAAGACCCCCAAAGACCTCCATGACTTCTTTCAAGGTCGATACCAGAGCTACAAGAAATTTGCTGAGGAGATGCTGAAACAGTTCAACCTCAACGTAAGGAACCATCCCACACAAGTCTGAAAAGAAAAATAGTTTGAGTACATTTCTGAATTCGTAATCTCTGAATTTAAAACATAAGAAATTCTAACTAAAACTCTAAAGTTTGCTAGACGCCCCTTTTGTGATTAAAAAAACAACACAGATTTGTGAATTTGCTACGTTAGAATCTTTGACTTTATAAACTTGTACGTCTACACTCAGAAAATATGCCTTTAGGAAATTTCTCAGAAGAATTTCTGAAAGTGAAACAAAAACTGGACTGAATGATTTTTAATTTATGAATTTTTAATCAATTTCCAAGTCATGAAGTCTCATAATAAACACCATAAAATCCAAGAAAACAAATACACTGACAAAAACTTAAAAAACCTTTATCTGAATAAATTCAGATTGAATAAGTTTGAAAACTTTAATATTCATGAGGAAAAGAACAAATAAATTCTGACTTTATAAAATTCAGTTTTGGAATTTCAAAAAGTTTTCTTTTTTATCTAAATGTTGTTGTGTCTCATATATATTTATACATATTTATGAATGTAGACAGAATAAACTCAAACAGATATGAGCTCTAAAATTAAAGATTTAGTCATATTTCTGTCTGTAGTGTATGACTGTCTGACGTATGACTGATCCAAACAGAGTGTGTCAGAGATCAAACCCATCCCTTCCATGGAGAAGTACCTAAAGGACTACAAAAACATCATGGAGAACGAGAAGCCCATCTTCTTCGCTGTCAGCCTCCTTCCCTGCTCCAGACTCTGGCTGTGGCTCGCCAACGAGCTGGACTTCGGCTACGGCAACGCCTACTTCATCTGGAAGAAGAACAACATGTACGGGCATCCTGAGAGACACTACAGGAAGCTGCTGGATGACTATCTGAAGTCCAAGGACGACATCAAACTGGCCAACAAGATCTTCCGCCAGCAGATGCAGAACGAGCACGACTTCTTCGCAGCTGCACCCACAGCTTAGAAATGGGAAACAGAAGTTGATGTCTGAACGGTTTTTTAATTTTTATTTTTGTGGTTCTGAGCTTCATCAGACGACCCTGTGAAATCTGAATCAAGCTACTTTGTTTTCTGTTTTGTCCTGAATAAAACTTCTGCATCTTGAATGTTCAGTGATTCCCTCGTGATGAACCCACTCCTGAATCCACTATAAACATGTTGACACAGCACCTCCTATAAATGACATTTCCCAAAAGTTGGTGTATTTCCAAAGAACGAGGTTCCGATTGTCTGTACCAAGTTTCTTTTGCTTGGATCATTACATAAGAAGCTCCAGTTCCAAGTGGATTTTTGGGCCATGGCCCCAGATTTAATTAGTGCATCATTTTTTGTGGTTCCTTATCAGGACGGTCAGTGGCTGAATGTCAGCAGGTTTGGTGAAAAAAAGAGAAAAATGATTCTTGTCCAAGCCTTCATGGTTCTTCAGTGGTTCTGAGAGAAAATTTCTGACTTGGTGAAATCATAAACAGAATTGTGTGTGGGGGACTCACTTTTTATGACACTGCCAGAGAACTGACTTTTAAGCAGCTGTTTTAAACGCTTGACCAGTACCAATTCACTTGAAACCACGTTCATCTGGTTTTCAGCTAACTGAGCCACGAGACGTTAGACGTAGTTACAAGATAAAGATTCAGTGACAAAATTACAAACAATAAAAGAAAGTTAAAACACTTAGCTCCCCCCGGAGTCCAAGACCCTCTGATAGGGTCTGAGCTGAGGCGCCGATGCTACAGGGTTCATCCAGGCAGTCCGGTGCAACAGTTCGGTTCCACGCCAAGCCGCTCAGGTCCATACTCCGCAGCCCGGTTCGAGGCAGAGAAGCACCGTCTGCATACAGACTCTCCACGAGGACAGGAGAACCTCTTCTCGCTGAAGAACAGAAGATAACACTCCTGTATTCCCCACTCGCTCACCGTTTCCCTGCCTAACGCAGGAACCTGTCCCCGCGACCCCCAGCTATCTTCACCGCCGGCAGCCCTAACGCGCACGCGCACGGCACCCACCCTGCCACTGAGCGTTTCACGGCTGCTTGGCTGCAGTGACGGGACGAACAACGCCGGAGAGTCAGCGCTGTGCACATACATCATCCTGTTTATTCTGTGTACAGTAGCTACCAAGCACATTTATGTATATAGCTTTACCTTCATCTTCTCTTATTCATAGTCTATTATTTCCTGTTTTTTATTCATTTTTTAATTGCATGCTATGTCCACTTGTGATTTCCTTCTTTTAAACCATTCTATTTTTATTCCATACTGTGGACATTCAGCGTGGACACCAAAGTAAGAACTTTATTGCACAGGGAAATCTGTTTCGTTATTGTCCATATGACAGAATCTTGAGACACCGCCGGACCTGCTTCAACAAACGCGTCCTGTCTCCACCTGCTGGTCATAAAGGAGAACTACACCCCGTGTTGTGAAATGACTCAAGTACATCCTTCAACAGATTTCAGTGGCCAATAAGTTCGCTAACATAAACAGAAACTGACAACAGTAATGATATTAATTTACTACATTTTTACTAATAAAAAGTCAGACAACTTTTTGAATTGTGGTTAACCAGAATCATAAAGCTAATTAAACTCACAAATGAGTTGGCGACGCCAGAAAAGATGACAAATACTTTCACTACAGTGATATGTTGAGCTAAAGTGTGTCCTGTGATCAGTGATTCAAGGGTTCTGGGGTGAAGCTTTGCAAAGCAGCTTGGACAACCTGGACAGCAACCTTCCAGTCCTCCAGGTCTTCCTCCTACCCAGCTGTCCTCCAGGGTGACCCACAGCCTTCTGGATTCACTGACTTTGGGCAGACCTCCACCAGGAGGTCGTGGATGGAAACCTTGATGAGCCAACAAACCGACGAATGACATCTGTAAGAGGAGGTCCACAGACCAGAGAAAAAACAACAACAACAAAAAAAAAGACACCTTTTTTCCTCCATGTCTGACAGTAAAGTTTAGGAAACTTCTCATTTCAGGTCAGCTAAGATTCCTGTTTGGATTATAGTTTTACTTGACCCAAATGTTTTGCAAGCTTCTCACAGTAACTCCATGATAATTTTATTTATTACAAACACGTCATCCTCCCTGATCAGATCTGTACAGCAGTGCTGAGTCGGGTCAGTAGTCCAACCTCAGATTCTAGAGAAGCAATCCAGGCTCCACCCTGGTCCATGTCAATGGTACTTAATAGTCCTAGAGGAAACTCCAGACTGGACCAGGACACCTCTGCATAAAAGAACATTTGGGTTTCACGTTCATAAAGGAAACCTGGCTGATGGAGGACTGATGAGTTTCAGAGTTACTGGACTCTTATTTTTGTCGAACATAGTGCGTCAGTGGACTGTAACAGCCACACTTTCACTGTCGGGTCTGAGTGAAGGACTGTATCATCACTAACAACAGTTGTCTTTTTTGTTTTTTCTTTGAATGTGGTTTCTGATTTTCCTACAGTTTATTCACTGGCGCATCATTAGCCAGGATGTTGTTAATTATTTCTGTAGTTTATTTAGTTGCCAGGCCTGCAGTTCAACCCAGTATTTAGTTGGACACAAGATGGAGGATGTTTGTGGGTCTGGACTTTGTCTTCTAGATGGTCCACCTTCGACCTCACTGACGGTTTTTCTTTGTCCATCAAACCCTTTTGCACCAGATGAAACTCTTCAGTCTTGTGTTGTTCCTCAGGGATCTGTTCTTGGACCCATCTTGTTTACTTTGTATATGTTGCCTCTTGGATATTTATTTACAAAGTTTAACAACATTTCCTATCATTTTTACTGCGATGGAATCCAGCAGCATACGCATGAAGCAACTGAATAAACTATGTCTGAATAACTCCTCGAGTCTCAGTGAGTTAAATAGTTGTTTAAGTGCCATCAAGTCCTAGCAAGCTGCAAACTCTCTTCAGTTAACTGCTAGTAAAAGGCTAACTCTTATTTCTGCTTGACATCTTCATCCCAGCAATGAAACAGAGGCTTGGGTCTGCTGGATCGTTTGTAAAGTCTAGTTTGTGTAACCTCTGCGTCGTTCTGGACAGTTCTTTGTCCTTAGATGGTCATGTTCAGCAGCTGACTCACTCATCTTTATTTATTCTAGTAATGTCATCAAACATTGACCTGGGTGTGGTGGTGGACTCGTGACGTTCCTGGTGTCCTGGAGGAGAAATGATCTGTGTGTGATGGATCACCAGACTAGAAATTCATCTTAACTTGCATGAATCTAACCGTTGTAATCAAGATGTTGCTTTTGTTTAGTGCTTTATAGTTCTGTCTTAACTTCTAGTTTACCCAGTTTTCAGTTGAATTTCACTTCTTTCCATTTGTTCAAGTTTATTCCCAAGTGAAGTTTCCAGGAATTTTTTTTTTCTTTTTAACCCAGCTATCCATCACTCGTGTCTTTGCGTTAGAGATTCAGGCACAAAGAAATCACCTCAAACTGTTTTATTTTCCGGTCTGTGTTGAGAAGGTTTTACATTTTTTTCTTTTTTCTAGAAAACTTCAGTCCGTGGGTCTACGAGGGTTACCAGTGGAGGGGGCGGAGCCGGGCTGCTGGGATTGGTCAGCAGGGACACGGTGTGCTGCCGTCCAGCTCCACGGTCAATCCTTTGCTCAGCAAGAACGCTTCCTGTTTCGGTTCTCGCCCAAGGAACTTCCTCAGCATCTCTGAGGCGTCCTCGGAGCCGCCAGGCTGCAGGATGAACTTCCTGTAATCCAGACCCACCTGGAGGACCAATCAGGACACATAAACTCAATCATCAAGGTTTGTTTTTGCAATTCCTGCTCTCAAATGACACATCGCATCTAAAACAAGTTGATCTCAGTAACTACTTATATAAACAAGGAAAACAGGTGAGAGTAAAGCAAAGGTGTAAAATGCTCATCTGGATTTGGATCATTGTCTGAGCTTGTATCATGAACAGAAACAGTCTGAGATCAAATTTGATTCGGATTGGTCACAGATAATTGGATTTTCATGAATCTTATTTTGTACTGGGAGCTGAAGTCTGATGGACGTTTCCAGCCTCGTTGTTGTTTGACTGCTTGCTTTTACACCCTAAATCTGCTCGGTTTGTACCCAAAAGCCAGAAGTTTCTAGCTCCAAGTTTCAAGTGAAGTTGAATCTAGCTGGACTCCAGAGTCCAGCCCGGCTGCTGCCAGCGTCAACGTCGGCTAACCATATTATCTGCAGGTGTTTAGTCCTTTTTGTCACACTAAGTGACAAATACTTGTGCCTTTGGTTTTTAAGCAGTGGATGTGAAGCTATGATGTTTGTGTGTGTCAGCTGCTGCTAACCAGGGCTAGAACTGACTGGTCTGAAGTCTGGAAAGGTCTCAGTTTACAAGTGTCCATGTTTTCATCTTTGGACCAAACAAAGTCAACTCAGGTGTGACAACTAACTTCCCCTTATCCTAACTTCAGAAAAGCTGGGACATCATGTAATATAAGAACAGAATGCAATAATTTGCAAATCTTATAAAGGCATATTTTATCCCCAACAGAACATAAACAAAATATCAGATGTTAAAAGTGACATTTTATCATCTAGGTATAAAAGGAGCATTTCTGAGAGACAGAATCTCTCGGATGTAAAGATGGAGAAATCAACTATCTGAGACAAACTGTCAAAAAATGTGGAGCAAATTGAAGAAAATGCCTCTCAATGTAAAATAGTGCAGACTGAAGACTCCTCCATCTAGAGTTTAATATCATCAAAGAGATGACACAGAGGATTATAGAGGTCAGTACGTGGTATGGTGTGGGAACAATCATCTCATCTTGAATGTGAACCAGACAGAGGAGATGATTGTGGATTTTAGGAGAACCAGGATTAAGCTTAAAAGGTTTTCCTATCATAGGAGAAGTGGAGGTGGAGGTGAGAAGAAGAAGAAGGCTGCCTCTGTGCTTGGGACTGTTTTGGAGCATCTGGAGATGATTGTGCAGTGAGATGATTTTACTTCATAAAATGAAGAACATCATGGACAACCCTGATCATCATCTCCAGAACACCATGATTCAGTAACAGTGTCTTCACTCAGAGGTTTCTGCAGGTCCGCTGTATCACAGACCTACAGGAGATCCTTCAGACTGCTACAGGAGATCCTTCCTGCCCACAGCAATAAACTTCTTTAACAAATCTCTGGAGAGCTATATTAATACTACAACAATTCCCTTCAGGGACTAATAAATAGTTTTCAATTTTAAATTGAATTAAAGAGACTGAGAGAATTACGAGGAGTTCCTGGGATATAGCTGAAGGTCTAAACAGGATCCGGTGATCTTTGGGTCTTTAGGCATTAAAAACAGACATAATTTGAATGCTTAAACTATCTGTAAACACAGTTCATCAAACAACCCACCAGTGCAGCTTGTGGATCTGCCATGCAAAGAAGACATATGTGAACACTATCCAGTCTCCTCTGGACCAAAGCTCATTTAAAATGGTCTGATTAAAAAAAAGAAAACTGTTCTAGGGTCAGATGAATCAACATTTGAAAATTTGCTTGAAACCAGAGGTCTTGTTCTGCAGACTACAGGGAAGAGGAACCATCCAGCTTGTTATCAGCTTAGTGTCTACGGCCTGGGCAG